>QHHJ01000141.1:0-255197 GCA_004367495.1 Fusarium scirpi | reverse complement strand
TCGATAGCTCAGTGGTAGAGCGAGGGATTGCAGATCCCTAGGCCGCGTGTTCGAACCACGCTCGGTCCTGACTTTTGCCATTAACGACCTTGGCGTCGTGTCCTTTTTTGTGCTTCAACGCCACATATCTTCTAAGACATATATGCGCAAACGGCAGTACTGCTTTCAACAACAACCGTCATAAGGATCGATAGCTCAGCGGTAGAGCGTGGGATTGCAGATCCTAAGGTCACGTGTTCGATCCACGTTCGGTCCTTATCTTTTGATGTTTTGCTGTATTTCAGTATTGTTACTTTTTGATATACGGGTCATTTGGCCTCGGATATCTGTGATTTGTGCTTCGGCATATGTTTTTGCTGAGCTTTTACGACGACCACAGTAGTGGTATTTCACGATGTCTCACCCAGAGCCCCATAGGCATCGTCTAGCTCTAACCCTACAGCACCTTGCTTTTTCCATCCTTATGCAGTCATATGCAAGCATCGCCGTGGACGGGCATCTATGATCCTGATACTTATAACCTTCACCAGAAGTTGTACCATGTTTCAATTGGCTTCTCATAAAGGTTTCAATCAATTCGTGCTAACAAGTGAGCTATGCAAGAACCCGATTATTGTGATAGAATTCTTTGAACTATCAAATACAGCGTCCTACAAGATATTGACAATATCGCTTGCCACGTCAGAAGTGTTGACACCAAAATGATTTGGAGTAGTCTGCGATAGATGTCAGCCGAAGCTATATTATTCATGAGCAGGGGAACTTATACCTGAAGGTAAAGAATGCCATCCTCAGCAATAACCTCGTTATACGTTTTCTTCGTCTGATCCACGATACGAACATGAACCGCATTCTTGTGCATTATTTCAAGAAGACCCTCTTGAAGCATATCATCCTCACCGAACTTTTGATACTCAAGCTGCGAGGCTAAGGCATCAAAGTAGGACAAGTGAGCGTTTCCAAAATTACGCCCGTTAAGGTCATCACTTGCTTTACCCTTCAGCTTTTCGAAATTTGTTTCGAAATTCGGAACCAAGGAAATCTCCTGCTTGAGGATCTTATTCAGCTTTTCTTGGATCTCTTTGATACTAGGGTCGTAATCTCTCCTAATGGAAGATCTGACGATGAAGCTCATAGGCTTTGGTGAAGGGGCATCATTTAGAGCCTTGGTGAGATTGTCGCCCTCGGCAGCATAGCTCGCATTGGTTCCGAAACGGTTTTCGTTGAAGACTATCATAAGCTTGCCCTCGGGTGAGACTCTGACCCCGCAGTAGTCGACAGTTTTAGTATCGTCATAGTCAAGAGTTAGTATATGGGCAGAGCAGATCTCGTTGATTTCGCCCTTGACTTCATCTCCGTGCCGCTCAACAAAATAACGGAGTTGATCCACAGCGCCCTCGACATATCTTAAGAGGACAAGGAGAGTTAGCAAACTAGGTAAATGCAATGTTTGAGGTATATTTTGAATCAAGACTTGGGCCCATGTTAAAAATCGAGAATTGAAGGGAACGAACCTAGCAATGACATCGCCGAGACCCTGTTGAGTCCAATCATCTTCAGCATAAGGATACAGAGCCGGAGGATCGACACTTATAGTCCAAGGCTGACCAAGTATCTCAGAGAGCCTCTGTTCATGATCACTCCTGGTGTTTTCCCAGCTATCTCGAACTGATAACACGTGTATGTTAGATGCGCTCAAAGATCACGGATACTGAAAGACATACTGTTTTTGCGGACAGCAAGAGGAAACCTTCCAGCAGGTTCGCGTCGGGGCATGGCGTGTAGAATGTTTAAGATATAGAATTAGGTAGTCGAACAAGCTTAACCCTGCGTATAAAATTGTTATGAAGTGATAAAGAAGCCCGACGGCGCAGTGGGGATCAAATGGCTTTTATGCCATTTCGGTACTCAAACCTTCGTACCAACCACATACCAATCTCGAAGTCCACAGCATTGGTGTATCGTAATATTGGATAATATTGTGCTCACTTCGAACTGTGGCCAATAGCACGTAGTTAAGACCGATCACATAGCCAGCCACATGTAGCTGAACTAACCTCTTCGAAAGTCACCCCTCAATTAAGAACGGCCTAGATCGAGGACCCTATGAACAACTTTACGGCTGCGGTTGATCTACCGACTCAGAACTGTCATGTTGAGAACGAATTAGTGTCGAATGGCATTTAGAACTTTACATTGTAACTTCTTGATATGTTGACTATCAAAGCCTTTGACTCTCTTTGGCCCTATGCCACTTTCTTGACTACCTATAGGAGAATATTATTGAAATTTTACGCAGCCACTGCTTCTTAAACTAGGTAGTTGAGACGATAAATAAGATTACAAGTAAACATCGTTCAAAAGGTTAGTACTAAGTCCTTCTCAAGTTCACATCTCGTGACATACGACCTATAACCCCTTGGTGATAGAAACCAAGCTCGACTCTAGCACACACAATTCAGGACTTGCCCAAATCCAACTCGATGATATAGAAATCTACACGACTTTGTATTTACTGCTTTTGTTGTCTCAATATTGGACTTACTTAACATACCTATGGTTCCTTTTTCTTATGGAGGGTAAACAATGAGGTCGTGATACTATCGGGGTAATAAGAGCCATCTTATCCTGGAATGACTTTCCTTCTAGGCGAATGGGCTCTTGGGGATATCAATACGATAGAGACACAAAAAGAAAAATACAAAAAACATACAACACCGAGGATTCGCTGGTCGTCACCGACCCAACTACTAATTCAGCACTTATCAGTTTATCGAACGGAGAGCGGACGGGATCCCGAGTAATCTGATAGCTATGGTCGTATGTGCTTAGCTGAGGAATAACTAGAGTCTATAGTCTCAGTTGGCTGACTCACGCTGCAAGTGTAGTAAGCATAACGGCCTCACGCAGCTCGCCGACGATGGATACCAACAATGAGTTCAAGCAAGCTCCTACGTATAGGGCCATTTACCAGTTTTACTGCGTGCACACCTCGCATTATTTTGCCCTAAGCCGGTTACCAAGCCTACATACATACCGTAAATATCACCTGAAAGCACGAAGAAATCTGCATCAAGAATAGCTTATTACAGTTCTATTCAGTGAAAGCTAATACAAACAATGAGGCCTCCTTTTCATGCTCATCAATGAAAATTCAACCCCGAGAATCATCTAGCGGTCATGGTATAATAATTCTGCCCATAGTTCTAAACCCTTACTGTTGCGAACCTCCCTGTTGGCCGTTGGCACCGCCGGCACCTCCAGCACCACCAGCACCGCCGAAGGGGTTACCTCCAGCACCACCCATCATTGATCGAGCACTGAGATTTGGTTAGCTTTTGCAATTTATGACATGCATAGAGTGTATGCGACTTACAGATCTCCGATCGCAGGGTCTGACATGATGCTGTTCAAGTCGGGCATACCACCACCGGAGGAGTATTGGTTGGCCATATCGCGAAGACGAGGGTTGTTCATCAAGTTGCTCATCATATCAGGGTTGCTCATGAGCTTCTGGGCCATGTTGGCAAACATGGGGTTGCTCATAATGCTACCAAGATCGGGCATGCCACCAGCACCACCGCCAGCACCGCCGCCGCCGAACATGCTGGCAAGGTTGCCGAGATCAGGCATGCCACCAGCGTTAGCATCGTTGCCAGCGCTGGGAGAAGCACGAGGAAGAGAGTCCTCCTCAGCCTCCATCTCTTGAACACGGCGCTTAGCCGTCTCGTAACCCTTCTTCATGGCATCAGAGCCACCGTTACCCTCGTGCTGGATACCGCGGTCGTAGGCCTCCATGGCACCACGGGCATCACCAAGAGCGAATCGTGCAAGGCCAAGACGAGACCAGGCCTTTGTGTAAGCGGGGTCGATGACAACAGCGGCCTCGGCATCGGAGCGAGCGGAAGCATGGTCCTTGTTGGCGGAGTGAGCGGCAGCGCGGTTGGAAAGGTAGACAGCGTTGCTGGCGTTAATAGCAAGAGCTTGAGTGTAGAAGTTGATGGCGGCAGTGTAGTCCTTCTGGGCCATGGCAGCGTTACCCTTAGACTTCAGAGCCTCGGCCTCCTTCTTCTGCTCCTCGGTAAGCTCGACGGGTGCGGGAGCGGCGGCAGGCTTGTCAGCGCGGGCCTTCTCGAAGACGGAGTAGATCTGGAGGAGGTTCTGGGATCCGATGGCAGATTGGATAGCGGAGGTATCGGAGGGGTCGACCTTGAAGCAGTCGGCGATACAGTTGATGGCGACATCCATGGAGTCCTTGTCATCAGCGGTAAGGGTACCATCGTTCAACGAAGAGGTGAGGAAATCGCAGATAGCGAGCGCAAGGCGCTGCTTGGAGGTTTGAGTAGACGCCTAGAGCTCAGAGTCAGCCACATATCAATTGCAACAGCGTCATGACAAGTATCCAGCGTTTGCCTATGCTGCGGGGGTTTGCGCTTACCATGACGAATAAAGAACAGGTTGTGGAGAGATAATGAGGAGCAAAGGAGAGAGATTCAAACTTATAGGCCCAACAACACAAAGTACCAATGGGAACAGACAGAGAAAGTGACTCGGTGAGGATGTGAGCCAGGTTAGTCCAAAGATAGAGTGCAAAAAGGCCCCGCGGCTGAGGTGTCGTGGAGTTTGGGCTGGAAGGTTCCACGTGGGGCAACGCAGGTAGAAAGAAAACTCGGACGATCTGGTCACATAAACTGTATGCGAGCATCGTCCAAGATTTCTGTCTCCCCGCCCAAGATCTTCCAGCGATGTGGGGGACAATGCGGGCAGCCACCGGGCAAGTTTGGGGATGCTAAGTCATCAGTATTATTCGGTGTATCAACTTCATCTACAAGATCATCTTTGGCAAATACGTTTCGGTCAAGCACTTATTCATTGTTTGTGGCAAATAAGTAATCTGAGACCATGAACTAATGTCATGATTCAGTTTAAAGAGGCGATTTGTTCATTCCTGGTACACCTTCCTTTAAGCCCCCGACTCCCAGGACAAAATCCCCAAGTCGCTATGCCAAACCATAACTCCATCCTAATGCAAATATTTATTGTCCATCCTTCGCTCTCTCTAGAGCATAGAGAACCCCACATCTTCTTACTTTCGTCGTCTAGCCCTGTCTATATTCTTCACCCGTCGGTTTCCAATAGCAGCTACCTTGCGGCTCTTAGTATACAGCCTGAGCATGTCCTTGATCACCACGTAAAGACATCCGCCTACAAGACTTCGTCCCCATTGTTGCTGAAGTAGGCCTGGTCGCATTGTACTGCCTCGTGAGAATGAGGATGCGGCAGTCAGTTGTTTTGGAAGAGCCATGCGAAGGAGCTCGCCCATGGCATAGGATATGCCTGGGAGTATCAAGGCGCTTACTATCGCATTGGATACTCCGGAAAGAATCGCTCCCAAGCCGGGGCGGCGAGCGGGTGGCGCTTGGGGAGCCTCGTGTTGGTTCTCTTGAGCGGCTTCGTTTCCTCCAGCTCTAGCTTCGGGAACAATGACAGGTGCGGGGGCAGCGACTGCCTCCGGGGCTGGGTTTTGAGGTTCCTCAATGGGAGCAAGAGGGGGAACGTCATAATCGTCCTCTTCATCCTCTTCATCTTCTTCACTCTCTTCACTCTCATCGCCTTCACCCCCCTCGGCCGGTTGAGCGACTTGGTTCTCGTTATTGGGAGGTTGTTGAGGCGCCGGGTCCTGCCCAGCCGGCTGTTGGCCTTGCGCGTTCCCATCCTCGTGATCAACCTCTTGAATGACAAGTTCGATGACAACGCCTCCTTCCTGTGCATCTCCAGGAGCCCTTGGTCCCATAGCATCAGCCTCATCCTCGTCAGCCTCGTCACCCTCAAGAGCTTCGATGAGGTTATTAAGAAAGCCCACGACGCCGCCTTCTCCACGCTGTTCTGGTTGTCGTTCGGCGGGTGGCTCATCTCGTCGAGGTTCGATTGGGGGGAGGCCGTTAATTTGTCGGTTGAGGTTCACCTCGTACGGGAAAACAAATTCGCGCCAAAGGTTCAAGTAGACCGATCGAACGTATGGGAACACAGCCATCGCGAGCTGAGGCGAGGGAGGCCAAGTCAAGAAACTGTCATCATGCATGACATGATAGACACCATACTGTCACCTTTGTTAGTCTATTTTCACGCTGGACTTGGAGTTCTAAACATACCAATGAGGCCGTGGACAGAAATATCTTATTCGCGAACCAGGGCATCAACTGCCCGACCAGAAGAGCTGGTCCTACGTTGGTCAGAACCAGCGCATTTCCCAACCTCTGACCCCCAGTCATCAAAGCTCTCGATGCTTCTCCATTGACCCAAACTTCGTGACCCAGGACATAGTCTACCAAGGCCTCGCGACCCGCGAAAGCCCACATGGCGAATGCTCCGTACATTTGGAGACTGAACTGTGCACCGATCGTGACGGATGAGAGCAACATGAAAGGACTCGCCCTTGTAAACTTGTTTGCAACAGCTTCCGTCACAGCGACAATGGGGTCCCAAGGTCCTTCCAACGTGATGCGGTCCTTGCATACAGGACACTGAAGAGGTTTGTTGGAACGTTCGCAGTCGGTTACCCATGAAAGCATGCAGTCCTGGTGAGCCTCCAGGGTGCATCCACATGGGTCGACCCATGTGCCTGGAGGGTCTGAAGGCTCTTGGTCTGTCAGGCAAATGAAGCATCGTCGAGGTGCGTCGGGCGCCTTTTGCGGTAGGATAGCGGCTGCATTGGTTGCCTGTTGAGTGTCTGACGACATGGTCACAGATTGCAACCTGGGGTCGCGTACCGAGAGGGTAAATCCGTGAAAGCGGGAGTCTTCTGGTTGTTGATAGCGTAGTTTGTATTATTGCATGTTAGACAGTATCAATAGAGGGCGTCGGGTCTTGGAAGTAAGCGTAGAAGTAAATAAAGCCTTATCTGAGACCAGGTAGTATGGTGATGATGATGTTGGACGGGTGTGACACAGAACGCGGCCCCTCGGGTTAGCTCAAGTGGGGCCTGACATCACCAGCGATCTCCGTCTGCCTTGAGAACAATAACGCTTAGAATATTGGCCAATCAACATGAAGAAACTCTGATTACAGCAATTCTTCTATGTTTTTGAGGTGCAGACAGGTGGGTGTCAGAAGATTTGTCCTCCAAAACTTATTAGTGAATCAAAATAAAGCGATTTACATGCTATTCTAAGCTAGCATAAGATAAAAAAATTGTTTCATCCCTTATGCTCTCGGCGGCCAATTCTTCTGACACCCTAACGGGGCCAAAAATTATATCGTGAGCGCAGAAACCCAAAGCACGAAATGTCTGCTTGCCTGAATCGCTGCATATAACACTTTCTCTTCTGAATGTCAATCGTCCGGCCATATATTGTCTAACATGGGGCGCTTGGCCAGGGTCTAGTTTTGCACGGTACTTGGACTAAGACCATGCCATTGTCGTTCCTTGATAGGTAACTTGTAACGCCGCTACTATGTAGGAATATAGTCTGGGACGAGTCCTGGCCAGACGCCTGGAAAACTTATGCGCCTTGATCACTCTAAGCCTGGGATTGTTGTTAACTGGTGTTAATGTTAATTAAAAATAGGCTTAAGTCATGGCGGCTTCCAATAGCCCAGCAACGGCAGCGATTAAGCACCATGATATCGTGGCGTATTTTGGCTTCAACTTAACCACAACATCTCTCATGAACCAAAACTACCCATTAATTTATGCGATTACTCTCATGATGTTCATGGGAGTATTGTTAAAATCACATCTGCATGGTTTGATCAGAGCAATATCTGCGAATAATACTGCTTTTTGGTGCGGTAGTATGAGCAAGTTTCCGCTCTGACTCCTTGTGAAGTGGGCTCTCGATTGGAGGACAACACTGTTCATCCAGCCATGGATTTTCGTAGGATTCAATAACAACCGCCGTCACTCGGAATATAACAAAGGGTCCAGCCAAGTATCAACATAAAAGGTCCTTTCCCAGACTTAGTAGTTCCTTGGTGCAGTGATTTGGTAGTGACCACCAAGCAAGATGCCGTCCTCGACACAGACACCAGTCGCCTTGATCCTTGTGGAGCTGTTGATATCCTTGACCGCATTAGTTCTGTTTTGTCTTGAATATCCAGCTGACTTCCGAACGAGTCTTTGGGAGAATGGGGGCGTGGAAGGCTTCAACTCAAATCCCAATCAACGCATCTACTTCTACGCCAACCATCGGGAACCCCCAGAGATCCCTCTTATTTGGAGCCAAAGGTAAGACCACCGATTACTTGTGAGGAATACTGTTATGGTGATGCTGAGAGAATTTCCAGATTAGCTACCTCAAATCTTGCCGTTGCAGTACTCGGCCTCGTCGTATTTGCCTCCCGAACTGCCATGTCCTACCTTCGTTACCTCTCGCATTTCACAAACATCATCTACGACATGATGCTCCTCAGTCTCTGGGCTACAAACCTTGCTGGGCAAACATCCGGCGATTTTTCCGATCCCAAACACCTGAGTTCACATCCGTGGTACCTCTCGAGAGGTTGTTCCGTAGCCTGGGACAAGACCCGAGGGTATTGCCAACTTGCCCAAGCTAGCTTCGTAGTGTCGATACTAGCTGCGGTCTTATACGGTACAAGGTTGGTAAGGGAAGTGGTCTTGATTGCGTACGATAGAGGGCAGCGGCACCGATCGGAGGGGTTTGTCCAGATCATTGAGGATATAGAACCGATGGGGAGTATATACATGGACGAAGAGTGTGAATATTTGGAGCAAAAGAAGAGCGAGAATGACTTGACTTTGAGTCCTGTTCTAGCATTCTTCCCATCCGATTTAGGAAGCCGCTGGTAGACATAGATATTGGAGAGCTTACTGTCAGGAATCTTGGTTACGAGACTTGGACCATCGGTCATTATGCACGTATAGCTATAACTTTACTGAACTATGCAAGTTTACATTGGGGTAACGCATGCGCAAGCATTCTACAACGTGTAGTGCTCAACTCGAAGCTGGGTGATAGGTACGGCCGGAGGGTTAGATGGCCATCCTGTCCCTAGTCCACCTGTCTAGTATCAGACAGTTGCCAATAACTAATGCAAAACACATTCACGGCACAATAAAACGGAACAGTATTATGATCAGACTGCAATCTGTATCTTTATTTAATTCCGGCTACACTGAATAGTGGTACGGTCAAGAAGTAATGAGTGGATCCATTGCTGATCACATCTTCCAGGCCCTGGATGGTATTCATCTTCTGCCCCATGTCTCATTCTCATCCATCAGGGTTCCCGTCGAAGTCGTTGAAGAATAGCTTATTTGTGCTTGATTGGTATCCGTTAGTCCTTGATCTATTGCGACATACGCCATCTCCAGGCTAAACAGGGAATAAATTAAACTTACAGGGCAGCCGTCACAGGTGCAGCCCTCGCCGCAGCCGCAAGCACCAGAAGCAGCACATCCACAGCCAGACATGATGATTATTTGTTTGTTTTGGTGGGTAGTGGTGTTTGGTTTTGTGTTTGTTGAAGTTGAAGTTGAGAGATGTATGTGGAGGAGAAAGGAAGAAAGAAGCGGGCAGACAAGAGAGGGGAGCTTTCTCTTAAAATAGGTAGAGAGAGGAAAAGGCAAGGGCCAAGACTCACTGACAATCGCACCTGCTAAATGGTAGCTTCCGGCAGATGGGCGGGTCACAATACCAGCTTTCCCTCCTGTGATTCACATCCACACCAACTAGAGTTTCCCTTTGGCGGCCAAAAGGGACTCCTCAATGGCTCGATTCAACTGAGGCTTGGCTAATCTTATCGGGCGGCTTTTCCTAACCGAGGAGAGATGTTCGGTGCTCTTTGCTCAGAGGCGAAAGAGGCGCCGAATGACGTGAGGAGTCATGCTTTCATTGTAGCTGATGATTGGTGCAGTTGAGTACCTTTGCGCTGTGGTAATGCAGATTGATGGAATGGAATTCACCGAGATCCATCTAGTCTGGGGATCGTCAAGAGATCTACGAATAGTCTAGCCCAAGTGTTCAATTATGATTAGTATCTTCACTAGTGAACCCGATTTACGTCGGCGATTTGAAAGAGATAGTTATTGCTTTTGTCTTCTAATAAAACTCACTATTCATACCAATCCGAGGTACAGTCAGGTCCCTGGAAACTAAACCAGTGGAGGTCGGCGGGGTATGGAGGGGTAACCCGTCTCAGATTCAATGTGACGTCGAGTTGTTTGATGTTCGCCTCAGTTACACAATCCAAGAGAATTATATCATTTATCCCGCGCATTCCTGCTCACCAAGTCATAATCCTGGTAATCCCCAGGCTTGGAAATAATACACAACAGAACTTCAGAAGATGATATCTTCTCAATCCGGAGCCACCATCTATGGCAAGACCAGTGACGACTGCTCGTATCATAGCCATAAGCGCTCACTTGCTGGTCAGCAATACCGGCCGTCAGGTTTTAGAGGGGACATGAGTAACAAGTCAGCATCTTTCGTGACATCTACCAGGATTTCCTGGACATATCAGATGTACCGAAAAGGCCAGTTCCAGATAGTCCGGCGAGGCTGCCTTGTTAAGACATTCTAGCTTGATGGATCCAGATCGCATAAAGCAGGAAGTTGGATATATCGAGCCAGTGCTCTTACAAAAAGTAGCAATTGTCATCCCTTATGCTGTCAGTGGTCAACCAAGTACGGCTAAGCGGCTATCACCACGAGTAAGATTGAAGGAATTTGTTCGCCGCAATCGTGTTTCTTTCGGGCATCAATCATGTCTATAAAAAGCTACATATATGACCCCCCGGACGCTGTCGCTGTTATACAGTCTATAGACTAGTGCACAAAAACGCCAAAAGACCCTGTCTAAACAATACCGTTCCAAGCAGATGGAACAAAGACTTGCCAAAGAGACGTGGGCGATGTATGCCATACTAAAATATGCAACGACCCACGCCTTGCAACGCAGTCACTCATTCCTTCTTCTCCCTGTCCACTTCCTCTCGGACTTCTCTCACCACGTTCATGAACTGGCTTGCTCCGACAGCGGTCAGGATATGCCACCATCCGTGGAACTCGAGAAGGAAAGCCCAAGGCAGTCCGATCCTCTCCCGAAGGTTTCTCAACTCGTGACAAAACTCAAGATCAATATTCCAGATGAGGTATCCAAAGAGACAGGTAAAGGTGGCGGTCCATACGCGTATAGACCAGTTACGAACATTCTCTTCGGAAAAGCCAGGCTTGGCCCAGTTGAACAGGTATCTAACACGTACGCCAACAAGGATAAGCGAGACCCAGAAGGCGATGACCTGGTAAATGATCTTTGAGAACATGACGTAGAAGACCGAGAATGAAATGAAGAAGATTGCCAAAACGATCGAGATGTAGCGGATGTTGGTGGGCGACTGTCGCAAAATCAGGAGGGATCGGAGCATCGACCAAGACAGCAACATCATAGACAGCTCGTCGACGAACTCAAGCGTCTGGCGAAGAGTCGCGTGGAACAGAAAAGAGCCAAAGCCGAGAACCATGAGGGAAACGGACATGAAGTCCCATTTTGGAGAGAATAATCCACGGCTACCGCTACGCGGGCCATACATGGATCGTAGGGCCAAGTACACTACCAGACGGAAGGGTCAGCGTTCCAGGAGCCGAGATGCCGGGTCGGGTTGCACATGACTTACCGTATGTAACGTTTGTCAAGGCATTGATAAACTCTGCAAGATAGAAGGTGATAGCATAATCCTCTTCACAGAAACTATTCGCACAGTTAGCTTCACAACGGTCATATACTGGTGACGTCTCACTTGGCTCTGCTGGTTGGGGGACTCCAGACTCCACTCAGCGAGTGAGGATCGCCGTCAAAGCGAAGGTTGTGATGACCCATCTTGTAAGTCTGTATGAAATGTGTCCAAAATTGCAATTATCTCTTCTCGCGTTGTTTCTCGATTTTCAAAAATTACGGTAGACGTGGAATACTTTGTAGAAATAGAGGCCACTGACTGGCGTTGGCTCGGGGATACTAATCACGTGTCAACGCGCATACCTATTAGGTTTTCGTGACTGGCACTGCGAGGAACGAGCGAGCTCTAATATTGGGAAGGAATTGGAGTGATTTATTTATTTTTTAATCTCTTCATCAAGGCCCGTCACGAGTAGGTCAATGCATAATTGACAGTCTATTATGTTGCTATTCTTCGTCCCTTAATCCGCTTTCGAGGCTGAGCGCCGAGACATGAGTCCAAATCACCGGTGTGGACCGCTATCATGGCATCAGAAAACCTGGCCACCGAGGCATGGGCGACGAAATAAAATTGATTCATCATTGCTGCTCAGAGCAGGATCCATGCTATCTGTTTTTGTTGCCCCAAACCATGGAGGACTCTTCTCTGATACCCACCAGACCGCCTCGGCTACTCAGTGTCTCATGATTTCGTCCAAAAATTGGTCCATCCTTGCGTGTTCTGAAGAGGCTGATTATCTGTTAGCTTTCCGGCCACGCAACAAGAATTGAGGCTTTGACTTACTCTGGGCAGGACGCACGAAAGGCTAATGTCTTCATAGCTCAGGAAGTTCCTGTCGGTGATTGATCACCCTTGACCACTCCATATTCCGGTACCCAGATAGGTCGTGGGAGCTGCCCAGCAAAGGTGTACTAGACCTCGCGATAGGCAAAGTGAAGCACATGAAGTATCAAGGTGTTGGCATCAAAGCCCTCCACTCCTTCGTCGACTTGGTTCAGCCGATGGGCCACATACATTCGAACCTGCAGGCAGATAGTCGTTGTCCACCAGTCATCCTATTCTGCGTTGAGACTAACGAGAGGTGCCAGCCAGTCGAGAAAAGCAGTGACTCCTTTGCCGGTTTCCTCAGGGACGCGCATGACTCGAACAAGTCCGACAACGTGGTGATTCAGTCGAGGAGATTGCTTCACATCGTATCGATGGTAGGTGCGAGGTTTCCATAACCCAGGCGGTCCTTGATACATGCCTCGTTCAGTGTAGCGATAGATGTACCATGTTCCATCACCAAGCTCGCGATGCCAATAGACTCCCCAGTCAAAGTCAGTCGCACCGAGCACAAATTCCTTGGAGTTTTCGGACCTCTTCTCCTTGAAGACTTCGATGATAGTCGACATGTCATAGTCGTAACGATGAGCCAACCTTTCAGCTGGCTCTCCAGGGACGGAGACGGTTATGTACAGCGTATAAGGCTCTAGTTGTTGGGTTGGAAAGCTCATAGTTGCATTGATCTGGCTTTGTTGATTCCAGAGTAAAGTGATGAGTTGCTGGAGCAAAGACTTTGTTGATGAAGTGCGGTTGCGTAGAAAAGTAGCCAAATAAAGCTCGAGACACTGTTTACCAGTGAAACAATCGCTCGATTGTTCAGGCAGTGACAGGCAGTTGCCTGCCTAAGGTTGCCTATGACAAAGGCTGCGAACTGTTCATGAACGACAGCTGGTGGCCAGTACTCGGGTCGCTTGATTACCCATGTTCCATTCATACCTACCATACACGTTCATTTGATCATTGCGAATGTACGATACGGCTCCGGTAGCCGCGAGGTCGATGCGATCCGAGTTTACCTATTTGAGGTCTGTATTCGTATCTGTCTCGTGCCTTGCAGATTATTCGGGACATGAGTACCAATGACCTGATAGTTCGATGCAAGTTCACGCAAACCATCCCTCTTACCAACAAGTCGTTTCAAGGACCTCACAACCGCACCTATCTCTGCGCAAATACCGAGCCCAAACCCCACAACCGAACCACTCCTCCATTTGCAATTGACAGCCATGGCGCTCGCTAGAAAGCGCCGAGTGGGCGTCCGCGCGATAAACCATGCGCTACAAGTTCTGGGGAACTTGAAATGCTGTGCGCCGATAGGTGGGGATATATTCGGGGGTCCATGAGGGGTTGAAGACTCAAAGCTGATAGTATTTAGCAAAACTTGACACCAAGTTTTCATTTCTTGGAAGTTTCGGCACACGATATAAGAGCCAGGACATAGATATAAACTTGAAAACTCCCATACTTCTGCGCACAACAATACTCATTGAACCAGCTTCGTAGGATACCTACGTCATTTCTTTGAAGCTATACCGGTTGACGATCCCCCGAGGGGCAATAGCGGGGCATAGAAACCTCCACTGTAACGACAGCTTCCTCACGCGATAGTTTGCGACAAATACAAAAGCGCGTGCTTTTTTCACTTCAAAAGCCATAAAAGTCAATCGCGAGACCATTCTTCATACACAGAACCAATCGCCAACATGTCCAGCTCTGTCCCTGTTGCGAACGCCTTGAGCGACATCTATCCTCCTGATGCGCTCTCTGAGCAAGGACCACGATGGAACAACCTTCTTAGCAAGTTCGAGTCCACCTACGGACATGCTGCTTCATTCGTTGCTCGCTCTCCTGGACGAGTAAACATCATTGGAGAGCACATTGACTACTCTCTGTACTCGGTGCTGCCCATGGCCATCACCGCCGACACTCTTCTCGCTGTCTCTGCTACACCCGCTGCCGACGATGCCAAGTCATTCCGCATCCGCATCGCCAACGTGGAGGACGACAAGTTCGAAGCTGCAGACTTTGAGGTTCCCTTCGACGGCGACGTTTCGATCGATGCGACCAAGTTGGAATGGACCAACTACTTCAAGAGTGGTCTGAGAGGTGTGATGGACCTCCTGAGGAAGAAGTATGGCAAGGATTTTAAGCCATGTAGCATGAATCTGCTTATGGATGGCACTGTTCCTGTTGGAGGAGGATTGAGCTCCAGTGCTGCTGTGGTCAGCACAAGCTCACTAGCTATCATGTTGGCCAATGGTGAGAAGACAGTGGACAAGACTGAGCTGACTGAGCTTGCCATCGTCAACGAGCGTGCAGTAGGAGTCAACTCAGGAGGGTATGTTGCCCCAGCTTCGTGTATGTCCAGGATATCGCTAACACATCTCGCAGCATGGACCAAGCAGCCTCAGTTTTCTCCGAGAAGGGCGCGGCTACCTTCGTCTCATTCAACCCAAGTCTCAAAGCCCAACCAGTTCATTTCCCTCCCACTAGACCCGAAATCACCTTCGTCATTGTGCAATCTTTTGTTACATCAAACAAGCAGGTCACTGGCCCCATCCACTACAACCTGCGCGTAGTCGAGTGTAGCATTGCAGCATCCTACCTTAACGCTGTCCTCAACCCACCCGGAACCGAGCTTCCGGAGGATGCAGGCCCCCTGGGTGTCAGTCTCGGAGGTTTCCACGATACTTTCTTTTACCACCAGAACGGCTCAGATTACTCCGCCGCCAAGACCCTTACCAAGGAGGAGGAATTGGAAAAACTGATCGAGATTACCGAGAAGACGCTTACGCAAGAAGAGGGATACACACGAGAGGAGGTTGCCAAGGTGCTCAACATTACAGTGGAGGATCTGGAGAAGCGATTCATGTCCAAGCTTCCTGTGCGTGCTGAGCGTTTCAAGCTCCGTCAACGTGCCCTGCATGTCTTTAGAGAGGCACACCGCGTAATTCGCTTCATGAAGCTTCTGGAGAACCCTGTTCACACCGGAGCTTCGGATACCAGCAAGTTCAACGCAGAACTCGGTTCGCTACTGAATGAAACGCAAGCATCCTGCCGCGACCTTTACGAGTGCAGCTCCCCTGAGCTGGATGAAATTTGTGCTATCTCTCTTCGAGAAGGATCATACGGAGCGCGTGTGACTGGTGCCGGATGGGGAGGTTGCAGTGTGCACATGGTGCCGGCGGATAAAGTCGCGGCAGTGACAGAGGCCCTGGAGAAGGAGTATTTTGCCAAGAGGGACTTGACGGAAGAGCAAAAGAAGGGAGCCGTAGTGGTGAGCCGACCGGCTACAGGAAGTGCCATCTACTACGTCCAGGACGGTGTGAAGCCTTGAGGAATGACCATCTAGACACACGTGTATGAGCATCATGTCAATCAATGGCGGATTAGTGCATCAACAAGATCTTAAGCGTTAAAGTCAAAAAGTAATGGGTCTTTGAGTCGATCATGAGCATGGTCCAGGTTTCAGGAGAAAATTACAAATACGCACTGCGTTTGAGTGCGTTTATCGGTCTATCCCACACAGAGCCCGATAGCTTGGTCAGTCCTTGCAAGGAGATATTGACGATGTGACGCGACTCTCCGGCCTTGGATTTCTGCTCAACCTTATTACCCAAAAGGAGAACAGTTATCCGACTAAGCGGGACTGTCGGGACTTGTGTCGCAGAATGTGAGGCTCAGCTTACCCTTGTCTGTTGAGACAAGGGACTGAAGCGATGTCAGGCTGTGAAATGCCGTTCGGGATCACACTCAAGTGCCGAGATGACAATGAACCTTCAGGGTATGAGTGAAGCGTAAGAGTTCCTGGAATGTTAAAGTTACGTTGACAAGGAGTACGACGGAGTTACGGACGGATGAGGACAAGCCAGGATCTTGTCAGGGGGTTATTTTTGGAGGTTGAAGAATGATGGAATGGCTGTGGCGTGGAGGTTTAGCCTTTGAGTTTTACCAAATATTCAGTAAGCGGTCACTATTGTTACAGGACAGGTCCCCGGGGAAAATCAGATCGACAGGGTCGTGCTTCGAGTTTACGAATCCAACATTGATACCATCGTAGCATTGCATGGTCTGATCCATTTAACCGAGCAGTCTTTGGAAACAAATTTAGTCTCTCCGCACAACTAACAGACCGGTTGATGCGTTGTGAATTCACGGAAGCAGACCGAAGCAGATCAAAAGCCCAGACATTTTATCTTGGGATGTGTCAATGCTTCAAGTCATGCATATTCAGTCTAGCCTCATAATGGCGCGTACAATACAGGGCTCTGAGCTTTGGGGGAAAAGAGGAAACCTGGGATGTGGGAGGAATTCAACCGTAGGAAACTATAGTTGAGAACCTGGTCCCTGGGGATCTCCCTCGTGTATGGGAAAATTAATTACCGTCTGTCTGGAATGGCTCTTGGTGTTGAGGCCTCATGTCACTTTCTTTTTTGCCAAAAAGCCAAGTTTCAAGCCTCTTTTATGAAAGTAATGCAGGGGGTTGAATGTCACCAACCATCTAGAAAGAAAAATACGGTGTTTGTGGCGTTATTTGATAACTTTGCAGGAAGACCAATCTTATCTGAATTATTGTGATTAATGGGTAGACGTGATGCTTACTGGCTGAATGTCGTGGCTATTATTGGCTGCATGAGCCTTACTGGGATCAAGACATTTGATGGTCAGCGGTTTCTTAACTGTACAGCACTATAACTTGAGGGCTGAGATAAGATTATAGGGTCTTGTCTGGTATTGAATCCAAAGTATTATTATCCAGAGGATCAATTGTTTACCAAAGTGCCAATCCACTTGCAGCCAGATGCAGACTTGGCCCAAGTGCCCCCAAAGATGCCCAAAACTGGGGCTGCTGCAAGAGTCAAGTGTTCCCATGTTCCCCCGCGACGATCATAGTATCACGAGATACTTTCACCTAAGAGGAAAGAAACAGGCTCGACTCGCTACTGTTACAGTGACATAACCATCCGGGGCCGCGCGACGCGGATCCGGATGAGTTCCACACTTTCCCCCGTCTCCATAACGGGTGCATGGACGTAAAACCACCAATTCAAGACCATGGTTTGGTTCCATGACCGTTGTGAATGAAGCCTGAGCACGATACATCCTTGGCTGGGCTGAGGCCCGACTGTAGAGTTGAGACTATGAGTTGAGTTTGTGATGGGATGCCTGTCTTGATTAGATGAGAACGGGGCTGCAGGTTGGATAGTGTGTATTCGGGAGTTCGTGGTGATAGTCTCACCCATACTAGTTGCATGTGCTCGGCTCATACCGCATGATGTTGAGTCTCGAATTTGATACTGTGGCTAATGTTGGCTGTCACAGTAAATGTCAAGGAAACGCATTGCCGTATACAAGATCCTTGAAGGTATCGCGCATTAGGTTCTGATCAAAGTGACGACGCACAGGCACAGCCCACATAGAATAGACCAGGTGGTGCACTCCACAAGACTCTGTCGGTTCGATGCTCAGTGCCGATATATTGGTTCATCTGTTGACCGTGCTTTTGCTTCTCCTCGGTTCAAGTGCCGACCTCAGTTGTATGGATCAGGGTTTCTGCAATTAAGCATTTCAAGGTTTCTTTTGTCGTTGTGGTTGTAATGATCTCCAGGTACCGAAAGTAATTCCATTCGCATGGAAGTAATGTCTTGTCAAGGTATAGTCTGATGGATCTCATTGGGCCGTCGTAAAGAGACCAAGTCGGGTTTAGAGCCAGAGCCAGGCAGTGTCCATGTCCTTGACCTTCCTCCATTCAAATGTCTTGATTCCCCTCCTACGATCGACGTTGGAAGAGGGTTCTTGCTCATCTCAACTCTTTATTTCTTATTTCTCAATCATCGTCAGCTTCATTCTGTGAGAACCAGTCCACAGAAGATTTGGTCATTAAACATCTATATATCTCTGCTCAAATTCGTCTCTTTTTTGTATCAGTCTTGGCTCTCCCCACTCATATCTTTCCTCTTACCCCAGAGCAACTGTATCGCATACCGCTATCTCATCCGCTATCAGTTGATCCCTGCTCCCCAGCTTTTCATTCGCGATCCAGGTCCAACGATCTGTCATTCTTTTTGGTCGCCTTATTCACTGTTTGGCCTTGGTCTTGGCCTGACCTTTCTCGTTCCATATTACCTATATACCCGTTTACTCCGGTATCTTCTCGTCTCCCACTTTACTTTCTCTCTCCGGCTAGTCTAAACCTTTTTGCTGGTGTTTTGGTTTTGGGGTTCTACAGGAAAGCCCTGACCATCTCAGCTTGCAGCCCAGCCGAATCCTAATCCTCCACTTCCAGGGCTGACCGTGCTGTTTTTTGGGGGTGTTGTTCGCTGTACTCCACTACCCATACAATCGGGTCCAGGTCTTCTCTTCAGCCCCAAATAACTTAATTCTTCCATCATCACCACAAACCATGTCTCCGGACTCGTGGTCCGACGCGGACAGTGTATCGCAACATTCCCACATGTCGCAACAAGATGATTCACTTGATCGGCAGCTGCTGCGTCATCTGATGCGACGCTATGGTCGCGATGGTATTGCTCAATTAATGGATGAGGAGGCTACTTCACCTGCTATTAACAGTGAGTAATAATTGACTCTGGCAGGTTGGTCGTTGCTAACGGTTATGTCTATCAGTCAACGATGCTGCATCGGTCATCTCCTCCAGTACTTATTCATCGGTCAAATCGGAAGAAACCCCTAGCGTTTTCGATGCGGCAAGCATACGAACCTACTCGTCCGACAACTCATCCCTCCGGGGCAGTATCATCTCCAATGTATCGGCCCGTACTGCGAAGTTGCTTGGTCGCAAAGCACCTCGCCCTTCCATCACCCACGAGGAGGAAACTTCACCCGCTTCAAATGAGTCAACAACGCCTGCGCCCAAACAAAAGGGTTCTTTCACCTGCGGTTTTTGTCGAGAAGAGGATATTCAGAAGACATGCACACGTAAAAACGACTTGAAAAGGCATATTGAAGATTTCCACAACACCAACGCTCAATGGTTTTGCCGGCAAAAGGGTTGCGACATGGTTTTTGACTGGCAGACGGCATACAAAACTCATCTCAAGCAAGCTCATGGTGGCTCCCGTATGTCTCTCGATGAAGCTAAGATCAACCTTTGTCCTCAAACTGTTTTTGCTTGTGGCTTTGAGAACTGTACCCAAGTATTTGAAGCGCCCAGCGACGACGAGGCCGACACTGTGTTCAAGGAGTTCGTGGCTCATGTTGTGAAACACTTTGATGAGGGTTCCAACAGCGGAGAATGGACCTATTCGGGAAGAATGCGAAACTTGCTTCGACAGACTGGTCTTATTCGTGCCTGGCAAGGTTCATCTTGGGGTGAGGATGATCGAAGTCAATTACAGTGGCATCCTCAGTCCAGCGGCATTCTCCGCAAGCGCCTAGAAACAAGACATCTAGGGGATTTGCAGCTTCTTGTCCAATATGCCATTGCTCTTGGCTCAGAACCATCATCTATCACAAAGTACCGTGAGGACTTTGTTAACCCTATCAAGGACCAATGTCGTCAGGTCATCATGGGACACAAGTCTCGGGCACCTCCCCTGCCGCCTTCGGGTCCGACCCCAAGCGCGGATCAGTACCAGTTCCGCATTTCCCGAGGAAACACAAACCACAATCCCAATCTAGCAGCATACATGGCTACACAGCGCCGGGCATACCCAGCAAGGGCCGGCCCCGTTCGTTCTGGTCGCTCTGCTCGGCCCCCGCGGCAGGCCATGCCCGCAACTTCGTCGGCCCCAGGCCCGATGCCACACCATTTCCAGTACGCCAATATGGGGGTAGTACCGATGTATGATCCGCGACAGCAGCAACAATTTGCCATGATGCAGCAAGCCAATGGGGGTATCATTGCTGAGGACTTGCGAAGTCTCCAGTCCATGACCAACGGTGTACCTGAGCGGGACATTGATATGGCCGATACCGAAATGATGGATCCTTCATTCATGCAGCAGCCCAACTTCTCGGGCTCTTATGAACCCCAGGGTATGACTACCTCTGCGGCCGATGCTTCATGTCTTACGCCTACAGACCCTATGAACCAACATATGACGTTTGGTTTCGACACAGCATATTCTTGAGTCTTTGGTGTTTTGGGTAATAATTGGAAACACTCCTTAATCTTTTCTTTTGTTTGTATATATCTGTCGTCGGACAGAAGACGTGGTAAACTCACCACTTAGCGATGGTTCTTTACATTGGGTTCGTTCATGGATGGGGAGTATTTGTAGAGCTCTCGGAGACATCTAGTTATCAAAAGCCTGGAATTTGGTTTTGAGTACCTTAGGTAGTGGGAGTTTGGTATGTTAGTCTGTTAGCACGACACGTTTGAGTGTCCTCGATTTGATACCCCTAGCTTGAATACACAAGCAACTATATCCTCAACTACTACTTCGCCCCGTTTGAGTATACGTCTGAGCTACGTTAAATTGCGTTTCCTGTTTAGCCTTAATTCTCCACTCATGTTCGTCGATTTCATGTCCACTCCGCATGTTCTTGACGATGCCAGGGCATTGATGCTGGTCATGGATCCAATGTTGGGCATCTGAAGGACCCAGTCACTAGCAACCTGATGCCAGAGCTTCCCTACCACCCTGATCTACCGGCAGGCTTCGGAGACCCGGAAGGCACCGAGACTACCGAGCTTCTTTGGGGTCTCAACGATCCAAGATTAAGATATTACGCTTCCAACCCAAAACAACCCTGAAACAGCGATCATACTACATCGGGAGAAGAACACAAAGGATATTTTAGAGTTTACTGACGATGACATGTTCAAGGCTGGAAGATTCCATCACGGGGGTTGACCCGGTTTGCCGGTTAGCTCACTGGTTAGGTGACAACGTCTGATACATGGTTCCGTTGGTGTTGAAGCTATCGTGAGAACCTCAACTGCCGAGCGCGATTGTATTCCAAAACAGTCAGGTGTTTACGACAAAGTTTACGGATCATCTCGTTTGAGACAGAAGATCTACCACCGTTAACTGTCAGTGCAGCTCGATGATGGTAGAGTAGTACAGGGTAACTCGGCTATACAGGACTGTTTGAGATTACGACTGAGACCATTGCATCCGTCATTCTCGCTTGAGGATAATAGTGTAAATGAGCACGACGGATAGGGGTCAAACTTTAAAGCCATGTCCCTAACGACAGGGAACCTACGGTTGTTTCTGTGATATAGTGATTTGCACTTGATCGTACTCGATCCAGTCAGTGATCAGTAATATTTACAGAGTTCGCATCACCTCGAAAGCAACGCTCGGTTCACGATTGAAACACTATCCTCGAGTATCGTACGATCTGGTACGGCTAAGAGAAGACGGCACCAAGTGATCAGTGCCTATAGTTTACCTAGAGACGAAAAGAAAGTAGTAAAGCGGCAGCCAAAAGAGCGCGGACCAAAATCATTTCCACGGACGCGAAGAATATCGGTGCCGCGCAAGAAGAGGCCTGAGCCCTTTCGGAAGGGCAAGGATCCCCGCGATACAGTAAGAGGTTAAGATAGGGCTTACGGGAGGCTGTCCGATGAACCCAGGAGGATGCTTTACTATGGATGCCGAGGCATTGTAGTTTGCAAAAGGAGATTTAAGAGGCGCCTCTTGATTGCTTTTTTAGTAACGGCTCAAACGGCCATGTATGTTTACTGGATATCGTGGCTTGCGTTCGAGAACCTTGGGCGCAGTAGGTGAATGAACCAAGTGGACATCCCTGACAGGGATTTTGTATGTAAAGTGCCTAAATTGGGTTGGAGATGGAGTTGGAGATGGAGGTGAAACTCCTGGGTTGATTGATTGATGACGGATGTGATTATGCTGGAGATAGGGGACCTGCATAACATCCACGTGGATGGCGCGTACCAAGAAGGGCAACACCTTGCGACTGATAAGAGATGGGTGGTTCGGTATGCTTGTCTGTGTGTCAGCAAGCAAGCAATCAAGTATTCAGCTGGAGTTGAGGTTGATAGAACCAACATACAAACTCCCTTTGTCGGTGCTCTTTTTAAGGTTGCGTGCAGAAACCTCAAAAGGAAAGGCACATTAAGGATCTACAGTACGGGAACGGGTGGACCACGTGGGAAAAGCGTTACAGAAGAGGGAGGACGGGAGGTTTCACTCCACTGGAACTTTGTGTTTGATGTTGATCGTGAGTGTAACCGACGATTCCATGAGAAATGTTGTGGTGAGACAGAGTGCTTTGACTCTACCCATGCGAGGTTATTGAAGTATCCGCGTGTCTCAATGTTCAGAATGCTCCGTGATGTTACATCAACTAATCGTGATGGTCTCGACTCTAGTCACTCGATAAGCTGAACGGCACAGTACAGTTAATATTCATGCCTTGTGAAGCAAACCAGTAATCGAGCACATCATACTATGTAGTTCAACCCGAACCAGTCAAGTGGATGACGACCAGGATCTAGGGTAATGAATAGGATGCCTCACAGACGACAGGAACAGAAGGAGAAGAAAGAAAACCGTGCAGTCATATTACGGATACCATCCCATCTTTTTTCATCTACCCCAGCCTTGACAAGGATATAGTGTCTAGCTTTTGCCCATCACGAGACAAGCAAAGAGAGGCAACGTCCAAGCACAAGACGGACAATCAGCATGGACCAATCCTGTGGCTATGCTGGGATCTACGGTGCTGATCGTTGTACCCGAAACACGTCGCTTGCGTTTTGCTGCACGTAAAGTAATTCCAGTATCTGTTTTCGATACTCGGATACTGTCAGTTTCACCTTGGCTGATGCATAGATCTGGAGATACTCCATAATCATATCAATCAGCCACGATAGAGGAGAAGAAGAGGTCCCACCACTCGCAATACGATGCATTGTTTTGCCTAGCCTAGAGAAAAATTCCAGAAGAAAAAGCAAGTGTACAAGAAAAAGCAAATAAACGATTCACAGGGGAGCGGTCAGCAAAAAGACAGATGAAACAAAGCAAACATGTCTCTCGCACAGCCAGCCCAGTGTCTGCAACAAAGTGATACTTCACTTTTTACATCATTTGATTTGCGAGGATCTGACCCAGAAGCCAGGACCTCTGATGGGTCTCCTTTTTCTTTTTCTTTAATTGTTGCTTCATTTTGTGGGAGATGGCGTTATGATTGTTGTCGACTCCAGGGTCTCATTTCTGTACACGAGGCTGTGTTACGGTACCCGAGTAACAGTTCGTCATGATGGCTATGGCTTGAAGGAACAATCAGTAGCATCTATTGCCAAGGATTCTCACCGTAGTTGGGCGAAACGATACTCTTACAGCAGTGTATTATAAGCAGGCGCCACAGTGACTCCCACTAATACTCTGTACACCCACGATTAATGTTTTGACCTCTTGAATATGGTCTTGGCGGTGCTTGACTTTCACTTTCAACCTTTGGACCTTTGGTCTTTGGAACTTACAAGGGGTCCTTCTCCAAAGTGGCTTAGACTTGACCAGGCTCGTGTCATGTCCCCCCATATCCCCAACCAATACCGTCAGATGGCCACCCTCCTAGCTCCGCACCCTAAGGTCTCGGCAGGCCATTGATACGCCGTTCTCAAGTGCAGAAGCCAGAGATTGGCCCATCGTCATTTCCCGCTGAAACAGGGTCGTCTGCTGGCCCGCGTACACTAGCACTGATATGGATCTTGGTGTCTTGGGCAACAATTTACCTTGGCTTTTTTCTTCAAAAAGTTTAGATTCGGTCGGGCTGATCACTCTCCGACCACGTTTTTCTCTCTCTGTGAACTGCATTGCTCTTGGTCTGGGGATCCATTCTCCATTCCACTGTGGAGATTTTACGTTCAAAGCGAACAGTTTCACATCCAAGTTTGGATCACTATTGCGTTGCTGCTCTGGCACCGATACTCGGAAGAAAGAAGCCACACTTTTGATGCTCGTCAAGGATTGAACTGACTAATTAAGTAGGTCAATCTGGCAAGATTCTGACACGACAAAAACTAAGCGTGATCAAGTGCTGAATCAGTTACGTACGGATATTGATGTCTCTTTGCGGAATAGGAAACCCAAACCGCGTTCAAGTCAAACGGGCTGTCCACAAAACCCTAATTCATGTTGTATCAACAGCAATGATGGAACAGCGTAATCTCTCCTGCATGCAGCATTTTCTAGAATGACGGCAGAAGAACTTCAGATCATGTCGGTCATCTCCTTCTTACGTAGCATGTAGGAGGGAGGGAGGGAGCTGGAGTCTGGAGACTGGAGACTGCATCAGCAGCAAACTGGCAGGGGAACCAAGAGTGCAATTTGCTGAAACAGGGCCTTATTTTTGGCTACACTCCAGTCCAGTGAATCATTGATGAGATGACTTTTTAGCTCCAGCCGAGTTTTTTCTTTAATGGTGTCGGTGTCGCTGACTTGACTTTACTTGGTCGCCCCGTTACGACCCAGACTCGGCTGGGTCACAGCACAATGGTAGTAGCCCCCAAAGAGAACAGGCTATCGAGGATTTACGTTAGCAAGGACGCTTGACCTGTACGCTTAAGCATCTGTGGCGTCTCATTGTTTGTTTTCCAAGCATTCATCTACTGTATCAGATTATGTATGTACCTGATGATCCATTCTCCCCTGAAATATCCAATTGCCGGAATAGTAGATCATCGTTAGGTACGTCACGTCAAGATGCTCGACCCGCATAGAGATGGACCATCCGTTTTTGAATAGAATTGGCAGACGAGGCAGAATTTAGCGAATGACGTTCCTGAAACGGCGTTGGTGGTGGACAAGGAGCCCCCTTGTTAATGGAGTCACTAGTCTCGAGACTAGCCAGGACATGGATTGAACCAACGTGGGCCGACCAAGAGCGATCACTCCGGCAAGCCCGTTATAATGTCTCACACAAAGTCCAGGGATTCGACGAAGGCTTCTAGAAGGACTTTCTCTTGCTCTTTCCCTCTTTCTTCCTGATCTTTGACTCTCCTTCGCTCCTTCCCTCCCCTGCACCTGCACTTTGACTTGCACCCTCACTTCACTGCCTGCTACTGCCTGCTCGCCGCTCCCTTTCTTCTTCCATACATTCGCCCCTCTCTTCCTCTCTCCCAGTCGAGTAAAGTACAGTACTTACTCTCTTAATCCCCATCTCAAACAAGGACCCTTGCGTGTCTCTTCTGTTCGTCTTTTTACTCTAATTGATGTTGTCTCGCCTTTGTTTTAATCCGCCCTCATACCCACAAAGTTACCGCTATCACATCATATTCCAATACTTTCTTGGTTCATAATCACGACTCAACGACCCAACTATCACATACTAATCGTCGCGGGCTGTCGATTTCCCCTCGTTTCGCTTTCAATCGACTCGACTCGACTCTCTTTCATCGACGCTCCTTGGATCACGCTTATCGCCAGTCTTACACGAGATCTCAACCGACATCGACTCAACTTGATGATAGTCACACCAACAGCGACTGTCTATTATTGCTGACATTAATTAATTCTGTCACACGGGTCGCCAACGAGAGTTAATCCAGCGCTCAGTGCGCGTTATCGCTTCGACGATTGAGCCTTGGACATTCCACAACCGCAACCACACAACATGTTTCCTTTCCCAGGACAGGATGAGCCTGTGAGGCCGCTATCTGAAGAGGATCAGCAAATCCTCTTGGGTCTTACCCGTCGCTACGGCGTCTCCAGCCTTGTCTGCGCGCTCACCGGTCTCGGTGCTTCATGTGAGTGATTTCAATTTCATACCAAAATGTAGACCCTCTAACATCAAATAGCACGAGCCTCCACCTTTTCAGCATCCACACTACTCAGCAACACCAGCGCGCCTTCATTATCATGGAGCAACTCTGATGCTTCTCACGCGCGATCCGATGCCGCTTCCATCCGAACTCAATCGACATGGCAGGACAATGCCGGCGACGTTCCCTCGATTCATGATGGTGAAGTCGGTAAAGTTACCGATCGTACATGGCTCGATTCGCCAAATCTCATGCAGTCACCTATTCCTTCATGCGATGTCACCTCTCACCCGTCGCCCCGGCACGTCACACCAACCTCAAAGAAATACCAGTGCCCCATGTGTTTCTTGGACAACAACCCCGTTGGTTTTGGCAGGAAGAGCGATTTCAAGAAGCATCTTTACAACTTCCACGGTGCTGATGTGACTTGGCTGTGCAAGACTAAGGGCTGCCATCTCTCTTTTGCTACCGAGCGCGCCTACAGCACTCACGCTAAGGAGGCACATCGCATGGATGCTCTTCCTAACAGTTCAGCAAAGACAGAGTTGTGCCCCCAGGTCGTCTTTGGATGCGGTTTCGGTAGCTGCAAGGACCGTGTCTTTGAGGCTCCCACCGGCGAGCAAGCATCTGCCAGCCGCGACAAGTACTTTGAGCATATTGCCAAGCATTTTGAGGATGGATTTGATGTGAACAACTGGGAGTACAAGGTTCAACTGCACAACTTGATGCGCCAGTCCAAGGTCAAGTCTATCTGGAAGACTTGCATCTGGCCCAAGGAGAAGAGACAGCAACTCACATGGCGTCCTCGTTCTTCTGGTGACCTGAAGCGCATGCTCGAGGCTCGTCACCTTGGTGAAGATATCTCTACTCTGGTTCGCCTAGCTTTCATCCTTGGCACATCTCCATTCACCAACCCTACTACACCGCCACCAAGTGAAATCGACCTACAGTTCTCTCTACCGTTCCGATCTCAATGCTTGGCGGATGCAGTAGGCCACGGAGAAGGTGTGCAGATGAAGACAGAAGATATCAGTGAGATGAACACACCGATGGTCACTGTCACGAAGCAGGCCCCCACAACACCACAGCCACCTTCCTTCTCTGTCAGACGCATCAAGCAAGAAACTAGACCATCGACGCCAGTGGACAGCATTCCCGAGCCCATGGTTCGAGATGATCTCACAACGGGTCCTCACCCAGGAACACCATTCCCTATTCCTAACGAGCATGTCTGGCCTGTCGACGCACCCAAATTTGCACCTGATCAGATGAACACTTTTGCGGATGCTTCCATGACCTACATCCTTCCAGGTTCCGAGCTTCCTCAACAGCAATGGGACATGACTGGCATGCAACAGCACTTCCCTCAGCAAGACACTGTCATGGGTAATGTGTACATGCCTCCCCAGCAACCACAACAACCTGTGGCTGCCCGTCCCGCCACTCCCATTCCTTCAAAGCGACCCGGATCTTGGGGCAAGCGATTGAGCCTCGAGAACCTGCGCCCAAAGAAGAAGACGAGCGTTTATGGCAGCCCTGCTTCAGAGCACGAGGCTGTCCCTCCTGTGCCAGCTATGTACGCCGACATGATGCATGCGTCCGTCCCTACGTCCATGCCTGCGGGTTACGAACTGCCGATGCGAATGGGTCACCATCAACAAGGATACACATCAAACCCTGGCTTCATGCCCCAACACCAACATCAACAGCAACAGCAGTTCGGCTCACCCACAAGCTTTTACTTGGACGATGGCGACATGAGATTATAAGGCGTTTTAATCTTGGAACGGAAAAGCATTTTTTGAGCATCATGATTTCATTTTCACTGCCTTGCATTATCATATATCTGTACTAATAATCATTCCGTACACGGGCTAAAGAGGAGGACGAGGAACTTTACGACAGGATACCCCATCCTCTACATGACGATCTGAACTTTCTCTTGTTACCCATTTCCTTGTTTGTTCTTGGATACATCTCAGCATTTGGACCAACACATACCTATTTCCTTTTTTTACATATCTTTGTCATTTTGTATTTTTGTTTTGTGATACCACGGTGTTGAAGAAGGATGGAATGGGATGAGACAGGAAACCAAAGTTACGCATGCTGCAAAGTCACAGAATTGTTATTTGCAGCTTTTATTTCCCCTTTGTTTTTCTACCTGTTGAATATTGCATCTTTCGGGCGGTTATGCGAGGATCATTATATCGGGATGGCAGATACCCCATTTTGAGCCAGATATATCTTTGGCGGGATACAAATGATAGATAGGAAGTCTGCATGTCAGCGAATAACATGAAATAATACAAAGTTTAAACAAAACATTCGGCAATGCAATGCAATGTGAACGATGAATTGTGTCTGGGCTACTCGAATTTAATGTTTGCTAGAGACCCAACACAGCTGCTTGCCCATGCCGACACTGTTGACACCACCCGCCATCCTTCTATTTCTTCTCAGAAGCTAAACGTGTTAGTAAAATGTGCGACAAACACTGGACAGCACATACTCTGAGTCTCAGAGGGCTCAGAAGGCTCAGAAGGCCAGCTCTCCTCAGTGACTGGCACCCCCTTGATGGGGGAGTTCCTCTCATGCCAGGCAATTTCTTCCATGGTCATGGTACCACCTGGGAGACCCGGGCCATAGGGCTCCAGGTATGGTTTCGTAAGGCGTTCAAAGCGTCGAGCCATTCTCTGGCGGCGGCACTGCGGGCAGTCGGGCATCTTGGCGGCGACGGTGGTGGTGATGATGGTGGTGGTTGAGGAGAAGATTTTATGTAGGCCTAACGCGAGATACTTTTAGAGATGGATGTGAAGAGGGGAGGTTTCAGAGAGGAGAAGAGCTTTGAGATTCATTGTGTTGATTGAGCTTGCTGCTGCCTGTCACTGGTTTGTATAATCTGCCAACTGGCTGGCACTGATTCACTGAGCAAAGAGTTGCATGCGCTATACTTATAAAGAGCTTTGTTACATTCTACTGCTATGACACTGCTATGTTCCTTGAAAAGAGTGACCCCATGGCATTGGATATGAAACATTGTGTCTTTCCTAACTCTCAATTACCTCCTCGTCACCCACCTCAAGTCTGCCCCCTTCACCTCGAAGCTTAGAGCTACTCCTTTAACTACCTACCACCTGTAACATCAACAGCAGTAACAGTGACATTGTGCCTCCCTATCCTATCTACTACGCACACTTGATGGGCCGGATGGAGGCTGTCCGTCCTCATTCTCCTCCTTCCTCTCACCACACCTCTCCGCAAGAGGCAACGCGGTTCCAGGACCGCAAGATTGTTCTATCTTCCCTATCTATCCTAGATAAAACTCCGATATGCGTCCAGCTATTCCTGTAAACAATTCTAGGGTCAAGTTCATGTGCGCATAGCCTTGTTTGTACCCTACGTGCTTGAGAACTTGGAGTTGGCAACTCAGCTAGAGTATGATGTAGAAGAGTTACTCATCCGGTGAACCAACACGACGATGTTGGGTCTCTCAGGCTTTCTTAGATTGTATCATGCTCTTCTATTCAAACTTAATAGTCTCTTTGACTACTCAACACCATCTGACAGTCATACTTACAAATAGTACTTGGATATGAACACTGCCCTCTACCTACCTGGGTAGTTTGGGACGATCGTCTCTCTGGTGATGCACATAGCGCTTGGCCTTGGCACATCGACCAGAACACAAACAAATTTTAATTCAGACATGTACCATAACGTTACAGGAGCACTCATATGGCCCGATTATTACGTTCATAGCTGCCATTGCTCAAGTGTGATCTTATGACTCATAATAGAGGACATTGCTATGCGTGATCTGACGAGGAAGCCTGGCAGTGCCTCGGACCTATTTCGTGCGAGTTGACTGGCTCGCTTCTTTTGATACCTATATATACCAAAATATGCAGTCACACTCCAACAGCTCAAGGAAAGCAGCTTGGCGCAGTGGAAGCGCGGTATGTCTCTACTCCACCTGCGAAACAATACCAGAGTACTAACTCATTACAGCCGGGCTCATAACCCGGAGGTCACTGGATCGAAACCAGTAGCTGCTATGAAGCTATCTTTTTTTGCAGTTTAATCCGTTGGTATCTACCTGATTCGATAGGCGTTGAGCCCAATCAAGATGCCGTCAGATGCTTATCACTGCATCCACACTTAACTTTTTGCATCTATCCCTGACTTGCTTAAACACGAAGCGAAAAGAATAGTTTGTTTTAATCATCGAGCTATTTGATATGATACATCTTTCTTCCTGATCATGGACGCTCATGCCGCCCAAATTCGACGTTTGTGTGCGTCCGGTCCTTCGGGGGGCACGAGTGGGCCCACGGCATCGGCCCCGAAGCGAGGATCCACCCTGCTCCGGATTTATATCATCGACATCAGCGAGACCGAGAGCTTTACTATCTTCGCGGTTCGTAAAATGAACGATCGTGTCACAGAGATATCATGTAGAGCATTCCTGCTACTTTCACTTGAGGCTCTCTTGTAAAAGTAACTGTCTTTGTTAAGTGAGGACAATAAGAGATCTCATGTTCCTCCGTCAACTGAGTTCATACCAAGAACATACGATGTCCTTCAACCATCAAAAGCAAAGAAAAGCCCACAGCATCATGTTTTCCCCCAGCCTATGACGAGAATGTCTCCAATCTGATCGCGAGCCCACCGCATACTGCCTTCTCCTTGATCCAGAACACCACTCCTAAGCACGACTCGTTCTAGCTTGGAGTGGCTTCCTAATACACCAGAAACCGCCGCCTTTGTTAATTACAGTCCAAGTACTCGCTTCACGTGTGATACCTGTGATTGTCGTAGATATGGAAGTTGATTGATCTTGAGCTTCATAGACGGTGGGGGCTGATTGGTTGACGATCGCAAATTCTATCGACCAGGTGTAATTTATGTCGAAAAGAAAAGCGAGTTTGATACTGTTGAGAATGTAAACAGATAGGGGAGGAGGTGCCCCTGAAATTAAAGACAGGCCTGGTGTCCTTTTGAATATAGTGGGAGGGAGCCATGAAAGCAAAGACAGGCCGGCGTGTTGCTAGTATCGCGATAGGAAGTGTGAAGATGCCCCTGAAAATAAAGGCATGTCTGTTACTGATGTTGGAAGCAGAAAAAGCGAGGAGCTCCCAAAAGCAAAGGCGAGCCTAACCACAGAAACAAAAAGGAAGGCACCGCCAAAAAAAAAAAAAAAAAAAAACCGTCGAAGACAGGGAAGACAGCAGGATCTTGCGACCCCGGAGGCCGCGGCGCCTCTTTGCTGGAGGCGTAGAGGGAGGAGGAGGGGAGTCGGCGGCGGCGGCGGAGGGTGTGGACGGCCAAGATTGCTCTGTGACCGGCTCCCCCTTGATGGGGGAGCCCTCCTCATGGCAGTCGACCTCCTCGACGGACATTGTCCTGGGGCCAGAAGCCTTTCCAGAAGGGCGGACAGGTGCTTCAGGCACGGCGGGCGGGACGGCATTGTGAAGTTGTTGGTGATGGGAAGGGAAAGGAAGAAAAAAAAAAAAAAAAAGCCATATTACATAGGTATACAGAAGACATGGTTACGCCAGGAACCAACATTCATAGGAAAGGAGCAGGCAGGACATGGCGGAAGTCCTCAGGGAAGGCACAACGCTTGGTACCGAACCCACGACTCGCAGAAGGAAGGAGCCACAACTACAGAGGCAAAATTAGTTGGTTCTCGGGCACGTTGTTTACTCTTTTGTACCCTGGAGTTTTGTGGTCAGCGGACTCTCGGATTTCTTTTTCGTAAGCCCACACAGTGATTGATTGTCCCTGAATATAGATGAAATACTCAGGTGCATGTATGTCTCTTTCTTTGGTGGGCTGCGGAATACAACTGCGTTGGTGGAATCGAACTTCATCAGCGTCACTGATGGTCAATGGGCCCATTGACCAAAATCGTGTTGTTTCGGGCTATCTCTGCCGCATTGAGTACCTGTTTACAATGCAATGAGACAAAAACCTTCTTGACAGAGTAAACTCTCCTCGCTCCACCGCCCAGTTTTATGCTTCAGACCTGAAGGTGGTTTCCTTTTGACTTGGTGTCTTGTCACTGATCATCGCCAAAATGATACTGTCAAGTCAAGTAGTCGGATTCTTTGAGTCTAGCAGCCAACACAGCACAAACCCAGGCCAATATGGTACAAGCTTTAATCTTATAGAATTTCTCATAGTAGCAACTACGCTCGGTGTTGTAAGAAATATATGCAATCTCTTGCATTCCGAGGAACCTACATCCAGTACCTATGCAGACTCTGCCATTTAACACACCTTGATCACTAAATCGCGGCTGTTTCCCATTACGTCTTCAAGTCAAGTACTTGGTAAGACTTAAACGCTTCTTCTTTGATGCATCGTCCATGTATTCTTCCATCTTCCGTCCGAGGTTATTCGTACAACAGGTACCTACGCAGCAAACCCGTCAACAGTTGCTTCTGTAATTCATGGAAGGTAACGGGAGGCGGGCGGGAGCGGCAAACAGTGGGGCTGCGATATCAAACCCCACCACCTCACCCAACACCACTCCCACTCGAAAACTCGAAAACTCCATGAAATCAACTTCGAAAATTACAGAAAATATCGCATTCGACTCGTCTTGGTCTAAGGATCAAGGGAAAAATATCAAAAAAAAAATGAAAAGAACCACCCGAGAGGGGACTCGAACCCCTAACTTTCAGATTTACCCATTTGTAAAAGTCTGACACGCTAACCAATTGCGTCACCCGGGTTCTAGACTTATTGGAAGGAGCGGGTTCAAATTTGAGCTCAAGTTCCTTCCGTTTGAAGTTTCTAGAGTATTTTTACTCTTTTTTACAGTTATTTTTTCTAGACATATTAATAATGTAACTAACAATAGTATAATATGTTTTAAGCATTAAAAAAAGAAAGAAGTTATCTTAGGAATTGTATTATTTGTTATTTTAGTATACTGCTGTCTGGATCTATGCAGACACAAGCCACGCCGCAGACTACGGAGTGAAGCGCGATACGCCGATTGACGTGATTGGACTCGGATACCCAATCCCTGTATACAGACTATACGATACGTGACATCTACTTGCTCAGCCTCATTTCGGTTCGAACGGCATACTGAATCCTTGCGAGGTGGTCAGATAAAGAAAAGAATAAGATCTATAAATCGTCTATGCCAGGAATTTCTTAGATTTCCCACATACACTTACATCCATCAGCATCTCGACTCACCAATACCAATGTATCAAGTACAGTCACCATGTCGTGTAGAAGACGGCAAATACATCGCGCAAAGCAAAGTTGCTGCGTTTTGGGACGAGGCATGGTGGAGGCTATCATGGACAGGCCGAACTAAAGAATACGTGCTCCGAGGTATTACGGACCGAAGTCCAAAGAACCTTCTTACCGATAGAGAAGTAAGGCGACACCAGAAAGCAGTTCACAACGAAACAGGCGATATTGTTGGCTACGCACGTTGGATCATGCCAGAGTCACACAAGGACTCTTGGCTTATCGCTCAGACCCCTGATGTGAGCGACGAGGAGAGAGTCATGTTCACGAAGCGTCATTCGGAAGCACAATTTGAGCCACGCACTGATAACGATGAGCTGGATGACCATATGGACGGTTGGAGAGAGAAGTACAAGCATGCCAACTGCATGGGTAAGCATCACGGAAGACACAATTTCATAAACTGATAGTCGAGCAGAACTGCACTACATCGGTGTTCGACCGGATCACCAACATCAGGGACTCGCAAGTATGCTTGTCAAATCTGGTCTCGAAGCAGCAGACCAGCTGGGAATTGATGTTCTTGTAGTGGCTACAGGCCGGCGTGGTCAGAAGCTTTATTCAAAGCATGGATTTGAGATTCTGGAGGAGAAGAGTCAGAGCATGGCTAAATTTGGCGTTGATGAGCTTTATGAAACTTTTGTCATGATTCGTCGAGCTAAGCAATGATGGAATAGCTCATGAGCCAAGAGTATCTTTCGAGCACCTGTTTGATATACATGGACATGTTCAGGTGATCCATCGAACAGTAATACCCGTTACTATTTCAGAAAACCTGACGAAACTAAGTATCAAAGCATCTCAGTGTATACCTACAGCTTAGACTTGATTTTGTCTCCAACCTTCTTCACCTCGCTGCTAAACCGATAAACGATATTATCAAAACTGCTTTCAGGAAAGATGTAAAGCCACTTCAACTCATCGTCGCCACAAAATACTCCATGCTCTGCGTCTCCCGGTATCCAGACCAGCTTGCCTTTAGAGACGGGGTATCTTTCTCCTTCGATCTCTACTTCTCCCGAGCCATCAAGAATGTAGTAAACTTCTGCTTGTGTGTGGCGATGAAGTGCTAGGACGCCATTGCTAGGGCATGTCGCGATACCGCTGGTCAGGGAAGTGCTGGCGGTTCCTGGTGAGGATAACAGCGTGTGCCAGGTTGCGTTGCCTCGTTCTTTCTCAATGAATGAGGAGGGCGTGTTCTGCGATTGCGCAGCAGTATCAATAATTATGGGCTTGCGTGAGGTTGAAGGCATGGCAAGTATGACACCGAGACGGTTGTACAAATTAAGTCGGGAAGGTATATGACCATCAATCTGGCGAAGTTCGATGGGACACAGGGAGCAAGGTCTCTTATACTTTTGGATCTCAAGCTGAGCCAGCTTGCAAACTTGAAGACATCGTGTCCATGAACAAGGAAAATATTGATAACCAAGGATCACTGTGACGAAACCAGAAAGTTTACACGGCCCTAGCGTCGAAACAGGTAAAACATGACGAACCGTTGACTCAACTCATCGATATACCCCATTATATTGATTCGCACGCCACATGGCTGAGGGGTTCCCGCCAATGAGCATTAACTGAGTTGTGAACTCATCAACATCCAATGCAAGAATTGCTATCTTTCGCCATTTCCGAGTTTAGTCTTTGTGTTGATTGTTATTTATAGTCCGATCTAAATGATAGCTAGAGATGGTATAACGATTGGTTGTCGAGTTCAGAAAGAATCGGCGCTGCAGTTCTGTGACCATACGATACCTAGCTTTACACGGACAGACCACAACATTAACTATTCACCTCGAATTTATCTGACGCTAGACTGGTGATACTCTCGTTCCTAAACACAGTTTTTACTCTTCGTGTAAAGTATAATTGCACATCATGAGACTCAAGTGTGCTTATGTTTTGCCCACCCTATAGCATCTGAGTTTGGCTTTGCCGTCCACGAAAGCAAAAGGTGTCCAGAGTCGTGGTAACTAAGCTTTCAATGATCCCTAAAAGCTCACACCTTCTCAGAAACCAGAGATATAAGAAATAGATGCCCCTAATTCAACAATTCATCGGTATTGTACGTCCGGCATTTGGGGAAGAGGATTTATCCAGCAGGACTGGAAGAATTTCAAGAGCTTCCAGTTCTGAAGTGAAGTAATTAACAAATATTAAACATCAGGAAAATGTCAGCAGAAAAAAAAAAAAAAAAGATCATTGATCGAAGTTATGAAACAGGCCAAACAGAGCAGGCGACGTTGAGCCTCATCAATGAATTCAGGTTGAAGTTTGTGGGGAAGCTTGTAGGATGGGTCCCGGACCGGGGAGTGCCACCTTCACATGGGAGCGATAGTGGGCAAGATCCGAGATGAACACCACCATCATGAATAAATAGATCGATTCAGCAACTGCCGACAGTAATGACAGATTTACTGGTCTGTCTCTAATCAATTTCCAGTGAGATAACCCAATTACTTATTGCAAGCGTCATGAGATCCATAGACTGCCCCAGATAACATTCAGAGGCGAAAAACGGAGATAAATGGCCGCATGCAAATTGAACCAGTTCAGGCTAAGGCAGAAAGGGTCGGATACCTGACGGAGAGCTGCTCCAGCTGTACGGAGTAGGATGAAGTTCCCCGCCCGCCACTTTCCCGACGTCAGAGGGTCCTCTCATTACGGAGCTCAGCTCAATCCCTGGGGAAACACAGAATTGGATGTCAGCGGCTTCCCTTGAGATGAGTCAAGATTTTTTCTGACGTTATCAATTGACGGTCAGATAAACGGTGAAATAAACGCCATTTATGGCTGTCAAAATCTAAAATTGAGTCGGGTTTTCAGTTCCTTTGGTCCAGCTAACGCCAGCTAGAGGGGAGTAGAGGCCCAGCTGGGCCGTTCTCGCAGCACATCTGGCCAATCCGAAGGCTTCTACTAGTGGCGATATCGGCCATTCACCTTTTCACTGATTGGCTCGTGGGGACCGATGCTCCCCCTCCCCGGCCGTTCTGGCCTTCATCGCCCCTGCCTTGACCTGACTCTACCGCAATCCCACCTCGATTTGGCTGGGGGAGTCACCAAGGTCACCTTTTATTGCGGTACCTTACCCCACAACTTGACCGGTCCCACCCCGGCCACCGGCCCTCCGATAATTGCTGAGGTGCTTTGGCTGTGATATTTTTTTCCCCGGGCTCGCCCTCGATTTCCTTGGTCTCTTTCTTAGCGGACAAACGAAACTCAAATCCCTTTTTTTCCTCTTTCGCCTCCGTGCGCCTTCACGAACAAAATTCAAGCATTTCCCCTCTAGGAATTCAATTGATCCTTTTGAGTTTCTACTGACCTTCAATTTTTAATTCTCTTGCGCGTCTTGAGCCTCCTGGCTCCTCTCTACTGGTCTTGCCTCAAACGAGCTCTTAACCTCCACAATGCTCCGAACTCGCCAGGCCGCAAAGGCCATCCGGGCCGTCGCTCACGCTCGATCGTTCACCACCACATCCGCTGTTGCTTCTATCCAGACTTCAAAGAAGGTTGCCAGCACTAGAAATCAGTCTACGGCTGCTGCTGCGTAAGTAGATATCTCAATTGTGGCGTTGAGAGTTGCCCCGCGTCTGTAGCATGGGTAGCGATTCGCGCGCACATTTCCAGCAGCACAAAACCAGATGGCTAACATGTCTACAGCCCAGCACGCGATATCCCTAGCCCTGGATTCAACGTCGAGAAGAACCAGAGCAATGTCCAGCCTCTCGTCAACCCCCGAAAGAACGATATGGATGAGTCGTACGCAACCCTCTAGCCCGCATTTCCAGACACACTCTAACCACGAACTTGCAGATTCATCGGAAAGACTGGTGGTGAAATCTTCCACGAGATGATGCTCCGACATGGCGTGAAACATATCTGTATGTCGTCCACTCCACATTCCACCAAATAAGGCTGACCTGAATCATAGTTGGATACCCTGGAGGTGCCATTCTCCCCGTTTTCGATGCCATCTACAACTCAAAACACTTCGACTTCATTCTCCCTCGCCACGAGCAAGGTGCTGGCCACATGGCTGAGGGTTATGCCCGTGCTTCTGGCAAGCCCGGTGTCGTCCTTGTCACATCTGGTCCTGGTGCTACAAATGTCATTACACCTATGCAGGATGCTCTGTCAGACGGAACCCCCATGGTTGTCTTTACCGGTCAGGTCGTCACAACTGCCATTGGTAGTGACGCTTTCCAGGAGGCCGATGTCGTTGGTATCTCCCGTGCTTGCACCAAGTGGAACGTTATGGTCAAGAACGTCGCCGAACTCCCCCGACGCATCAACGAAGCTTTCGAGATCGCCACCAGCGGTCGCCCCGGTCCCGTTCTCGTCGATCTTCCCAAGGATGTCACTGCTGGTGTCCTAAGAAGGGCTATCCCCACCGACGTTGCTCTGCCTTCTCTGCCCAGCGCCGCTTCCCGCGCTGCCATGGACGTCACCAAAAAGCAGCTCGAGGGTGCTCTCCAGCGTGTTGGCAACCTCATCAACAAGGCCAAGAAGCCCATCATCTACGCCGGACAGGGTATCATTCTCTCCGAAGGCGGACCCGAGATCCTCAAGGAGCTCGCTGAGAAGTCCTCTATCCCCGTTACCACTACTCTCCAGGGTCTAGGTGCTTATGACGAGCTCGACGAGAAGTCCCTGCACATGCTCGGCATGCACGGTTCAGCCTATGCCAACATGGCTATGCAGGAGGCTGATCTTATCATTGCTCTCGGTGCCCGATTCGACGATCGTGTCACTCTGAGCATTGCCAAATTCGCCCCTGGTGCCAAGGCTGCCGCTGCTGAGGGCCGTGGTGGTATCGTCCACTTCGAGATCATGCCCAAGAACATCAACAAGGTTGTCCAGGCCACCGAGGCCATCGAGGGTGATGTCGCCACTAACCTTAAGGAGCTCATGCCCTTCGTCGAGTCCAAGACCATGGAGAACCGCAAGGAATGGTTCGGCAAGATCAACGAGTGGAAGAAGAAGTGGCCTCTGAGTGACTATGAGCGTGCCGAACGCTCAGGCCTTATCAAGCCCCAGACCCTGATCGAGGAGCTCAGCAAGCTTGTCGAGGGTCGCAAGGACAAGACCTACATCGCTACCGGTGTCGGTCAACATCAGATGTGGACTGCCCAGCACTTCCGATGGAGACATCCTCGTTCCATGATCACCTCCGGTGGTCTCGGTACCATGGGTTACGGTCTTCCTGCGGCCATTGGTGCCAAGGTTGCCCAGCCTGATGCCCTTGTCATCGACATCGATGGTGATGCCTCTTTCAACATGACCCTGACTGAGCTCTCCACCGCTGCTCAGTTCAACATTGGTGTCAAGGTTATTGTCCTCAACAACGAGGAGCAGGGTATGGTTACTCAATGGCAGAACATCTTCTATGAGGATCGATATGCCCACACTCACCAGAGCAACCCCGATTTCATCAAGCTCGCCGAGGCTATGCGCATCCAGAACCGACGCGTTGACAAGCCTGACGATGTCGTTGATGCTCTGAAGTGGCTCATCAACACCGACGGCCCTGCTCTGCTGGAGGTTGTCACCGACAAGAAGGTTCCTGTCCTGCCCATGGTCCCTGTCGGTTCCGGTCTACATGAGTTCCTCGTCTTCGACGGAGGTAAGTTATTCTCAATTATACGCACCTACAAACAAATGCTAACCATTTTTACAGCCAAGGACAAGAAGAGACGTGAATTGATGAGAGAGCGTACCTGCGGTCTGCACGGCTAAGCTTGAACCCCAGCTTAACTTAACAACAAAAACCGTCAACCATTCGATACCATCTATTCCCTCATGTCCCTTTTTTATTTTAACCATTTCTTGATTCCACCACTTTTCGGAGTTTTATTTTTACTGGGTTCTGCCGGCGGGCAAAAGCACCTTTTGGGGTTTATGAATGAGGATCATCACCCGGAAGACCAAAAAGTTGGGAAGGCTGGGTTATTACGGTTGGATGTAGGAGAAGGAACTCCTTCATGTGTAGGATCAATGCGCACATGATGTCGCGCGAGGCGACAAGTCACGCCAAGGGCTGGAGGCCGAGGGGCGTTTTTCCATATACCACCACATAATGAATATTGTTGTGATGACTTTTACTTCATCTGTTCCAAACCTCATGTGTCAACGTCAAACTCTGAAATTTGGTCATGTTGATTCGCCCCTAAGGGTATCAGAAGGCTTGACCGTTGAGACCACTAGAGCCAATGGCTTGAAGCAAGTTCAAATCAATCTCGTTTATCCGTTTTCGTTGCCTTGATGCTTAGGACAAATTTCTGCTGTATCTGACAACAAAAACAGCTTGGTACTGTGGTCTAGTTGGTCATGACATCTCGTTAACACCGAGAAGGTCCCCGGTTCGAGCCCGGGCAGAACCTCACTTTTTGCCCTTCAAAGAACAATTCTTTTTTACCAGCCGCCTAACTCATGGGCTCTACAATGGCATGTTCAAACCTACAAGTCTGTATACGCCTCCATTTCGCTGCCCATACTTTTGACTGCACGTTTGGCACATGAGTGTATGGACAGACATGCGAATAACTTGAACTCCTCGTGAGGCACCACCTATTACGCTGGTCGGTTATCAAGGTGTCCCGTATGATCATATGGCATCGGGGCTTGTGCTGTATCTTTCCTTTATTATGTCTGTGACAACGTTCTCCTGGACTGACAACCTAACGACCTATGCCGGGAAACCCATGACACCCAAGGGCTTGGAAGCATGGGAACGTACATCACCTTGACACAACGAACTTAGGGTTGTCGGTACTGCGACATTTAGGAAAGGAATGTAGACAGCAAGGGACGAAGTAATTTGGACACCTCATCCAGGTCAGAGCCTAACATTAGGCCGTATATCCTCGTTGTCCAAAAGCATGGAGGGACGCTTACATTCACTCCACAGTGGTAGGATACTTTTGGTTCAAGAGTGAAAGAAGAACGAGAGTTCACCATATCACAGTCAACACCCTCGAAACCATTTTGCAAGCTCCAATACCCACTTGTCCATCCCAAGTGTCACTGTAGGCAAGAGAGAGTATATGCTTAAGGGATCTCGTAGTCAGCACGGGGACCTTTGGAGATGTTGCTCGCAAGAGAATTGATACCATGTAAAAGGTTTGTCCGACCATCCAGATACCAGGTTCTCATAGCTTCACGCACACATTCATCCTCCATCCACAGTTCGGAATTGGCATGTCCATATTGGAGCAACCACGACATGTTGCCTTCTTAAATTCAGGCATCAATGATGTCTAGTTCTCATGGATCACCATCTTAGGCAGCCAGAATGTTGATCCAGAAGCCTGGTGTGCCCAGCTCCGGCAAGAGTACGTTGACGAGCACACTGAGGCCGAGCCTCAACAGTACTATCCTCAGCTACGACGCTCTCGAGCCGTCAATTCTCGATCCAGTCGTAATTCTGTTTGGTCAAGCGGCTTAATAAGGCTACTACACCAATGGGCAATTGCTCAAGATCTGATGCCGCAGAACATCGTCAGTGCTGTTAACCATAGTGCCTGTAACTACGCGGAAATCCTTGACCAGAATGTCGCTTGCAGCTAAGTTCGAATATTTATACTGCTGTTAGCTTAGAGCACACAAAATTGGTCTACCAGACGAGCGAACGCGTATTGGGTGACCCGTGACAAGTCGAAGTTCCGCTGTGGATTGCCCGTCCGCGGCTGTCATCGAACGAGGGAACGGTATTGCTTCAGCGAGAAACCTCATGCACTTTTCACTGGATAGAATGAAACTTACTGTCGCCCTGATAATAACGGCTCTGTCATTGTTGTCGAATTCGCGGCCCCCATAGGAACTTTTCGCAAGCAAACTCTTAACCGACTCACCCAATGCGTTTAGATAAGTTGGGTCAGGTTCGAGAGCAGATGGAGCGGAGAGCAACATACGTATCTCTCAGATCCGAGTATTAGCTGCAACTGGTAATATTCTCGCCGAAACATGTTTTGTCTAGGAACTTCACGCAATATGCTCTGGCTGCATTAAAGGTACAGCCCATTCGCAACAGAGTATCTGGTTCGGTTGAGATGGGCAATCTCTTAGGAGTGAACTAACCACTAAAAGATAGACTTTGCAGCTCTTGGCAAAAGGGACCAAGGTACTCTCATATTAGTTCTCGCGCACAGCGATACTGTCTAGGTAGTTGTATTAATACAGCCACGTCTAGTTGCGTCCAACGGCGTGGTACGGGATTACTAATCTTGGACCCTGAAGATCTCCCGTCAGGCCCAACCGCCCTAGAGAAAGCCGTCTCTTTCTAAGAAAGAAGTCAGTACTTCAATCGCCGACCAAGCAAAAAGCCAGAGGAAAAAGAATCCGCATTTCAATATCGTCTCATATTTCCCAACCGGAGCAAAGTCAACGCTCGCCCCCATCGGCGAATTATTCGCTTACCCAAAAAATCCACAAGGCGTTCAATAGTCTTGTAAACCAACCCAATCTAGACTCGGTTTACAAGCGAAAAAGGAAACCCCGTTGGAACTATCGAACAGCAGCTGAAAAGCTATCGACGAAAAGCACATGGCCAAGCCCGATAGAAATTTCCGATAATGTCAGGGGCAATATGGCCTTTGGCTTCGGGTAAGGCTTCGGGAGGCGGACGCCGCCAGATGGTATATATCATGGGGCTTCTCGTGTTGTGGATGGACTATCAGGTATTGACCTCTACAATTGTCTTTCATTTAGAGCCTATTTTTGGCTTATCCATTCGTTATTTATAGGATGCGCTCTGTCTCTGCGCTTCTGGCCCTGGCCGTTGCCGGTTCGTTTGAACTTGCGACAGCGGGTAACTGCAAGCCCTCTTCTCCCCTTCAAACCGACAAGACAGCACAGTCTGCTTCGATTACCACTGGAACCGCAACAAAATCGATACCTTCTTCGCAAACTACCGAAGGCCCCGTCATCATCACAAATGCAGTGACCAACGGCGACTTTGGAGGCTACGATCCTTCTGCCGACGGCGGCATTTACGCCTTCCAGGCTGGCGGCAATGCCAAACTCCTCCAAGGCCCTGGATACCCAGGCCAGTCTGAGGAAAGAAACTGTGTACAGCTCAAGACGGGCCTCACCCGAAAGCGACAAACGCCTCCCGAGAGCCCTTGGATCCAACAGAAGCTTCAGGATATGGAGCCCAGCGACTACACCGTTCGCTTCTGGTACGCTATCGTACAGAACTCTGTCGCTGATACGTGCCGCATTGAGGGATACTATGGTAGCGAACAGTTTGGAGCCACACCTTACTTCCCTGTCGTTATCGATGGCGGTGACAATTGGTTGGAGTTTGTTGACAGCATGGCTGTCACCACAAACAGTGGAATGATTCGATTTGAGCTTGTTTGTGTCAATGGAGGTTCCGCTGAGGCTTACTTTGACCAGGTCTTTGTGTCTAACAAGATTGGTGATGAGTGGGTTGATGGTATTTCGCTGTTCTTCCCTACCTCCAAGCATGCTGCTACCGTTGGCCCAGCCGAGACCAGCACTGCTCTTCCCATCGACACTGCCGTGACTAGCAGCGACAACATCGAGACATCTGATGCCCCTACAACTCAGCCTTCGGAGGCACCTACTACCACAGACGAAGTCCCAGCAACAGACAAGACCACTGAGGCCGTGCCAGCTGCAACATCATCCGCTCCTACCGATGAAGACGAAGACATTCCATCTGGTCTCAAGGTCTGCGTCAAACTCGGTGCCGGTGCTGCTGGTCGAGGTTGTGCCAAGCGTCCATATAGCAGCAAGCAAGGATACAAACGATTCGGCGGAAGCAAGATCACCAAAGAGCAGTGCGCCGCCCTCTGTCTCGCAGATTCACAATGTATGAGTTTCGAATGGCTCTACTGGGGCAACGGCTGTTCAAACTCATGTAACCTCTTTACTGCCGAGTTGGGCGACATACCTACCAACGGTGGTTCCGATTCCGCTTGGGCATACGACCGAAGTTGCATTCACAAGGATGAATGCTCTGAACAGCCTGCCGGCACCGTCTGTGTCAACGTCAATGCTGATACCCCTGCCAAGTCCTGTACTCGTTTCCAAGGTGTTGCCAAGGCGTGCGCGAAGCCCTTCCTCACAGCTCCCACGAACGGACTTTGCGGTCTGACAAACGAGTGTCGAGATCTTTGCGCCAAGTACCCTTCTTGCAAATCTTATTCGGCTACCTTTGGTCGCTGCAGTCTGTACGATGCTAGATCATCTGAGGTCGCGGAACCTGCGGATGCTTATAGCTTCTTTTACGATATGGACTGCCATGCTTGTGGAGCGGGCAACGCGTACTTTGATTACATCCCTCGTGGCCAAGATCCCGCTACTATGCCTGAGTGGACATGCCCCGTTGAAGAGAGGAAGACTTCCTCGCTACTGGCCACCTCGACAACTGCAAAGCCTGACGCTGCGACTACTTCCAGTGTTGATGAAATCACCAGCGCCAGCGCTGCCCCAACTGAGAACAGCATGATCCCTACAACTGCGCCCAGCCCAACTACCACACTCCCACCTGCCACAGTCTCAGTCTGTCCCAATGGAATCCCATCCCCAGGGTTATGCTCCATCATCAACCCGGCCCCAGACAGAGCCCTCTGTGGAAAGCGTGGCTGGCCCCAGCTCACCGACGCCTACGGCTACGGTCTCGAAGATCGTCCCAACCAGCGATCCATCGAAGACTGTGCCGTTATTTGCAAGGAAGATCATGGGTGTCTGGCTTTTGGCTTTGATGATAGCCAGCCTAGACTCAAGTGTGCCCTCATCTCATCAGACCTGGAAGATGCCTCTGTTGCCGAACAGCAATCCGGATACAATGCTATGTGGTTCGATATGAAGTGTATGACCTGCACGATGTGTGGTGAGAAGGAAGATTCTACGCCTTCACCACCTGAGTTGGGCTGCCAGCCTCTTACCATCAACGCTGGCTGCAGATACAAGCAAAACGGCGAGTGGCCTATCGGTAGCAACGGAAGAGGAGTTAATGGCTACACTTGTCACTCCAACGGCAAGGTCACTCTTGGAGAGCCCTTCTCGGCAGATATCACTACCTGGCCACACCAAAAGTCCGAGATTCAGTGTACGGAGACATGCTTGCAGCTTGAGAACTGTAAGTCCTCGGCCTATAACACAGATACTAAGCTCTGCGAGTTCTTGAGCACATCTCTTCAGGACGCTGGGTACAGATTCCAAGATGGTAGCAAGATATGGTATAACGATAATGCATGCTTTGACTGCTCAGGGCTGTGCAAGGAGCCTCAGCGGGAGGATCCCACCGGAACTGAGAGCATGTCTTACTTTCCTCAGCCTACCGAGACTCCTACAACTATGCGGACCTTTACTCGTTCTATTTTCGAAGGGGCCATCACCACTGCTGCTACCACCACATCCGCGTCGGAAGGCTCGGTCGCTACAACTTCTAGTGTCCCGCAAAACGAACCCACAACCTGCACAGTACCCTCTGCTTCTCTTAGTGACAATGTCACCTGTGGTATCCCTGGTGTGAGCAACTCCGCCCAGTCCAAGATGATTGAGGGCTACACGGCCAAGCAGGTTGGATCCCTTGAGAAATGCGCCCTTGAGTGTCTGCAGCGTACAGAGTGTGAGGGTTTCCTCTTCCGAAAGAGCACTACTCTGTGCAATATTTTCACTGCTGGACCTGCTGGACTGGAGTTGATCTATAATCCAACATCGGGTGATAAGTTCTATGATAGGAACTGCTTCAAGTGTGTATGATTAACTTCAGAGATATAACCTGTCATGTCTCCTTGATCGAGACAACTCGAGGACAACATTCATTTAATTAAATAATTTTAACACTTCTTGCTTATCAATCTTTCCGATCATGAACGTCAGACGTCGCAACCAAGCTTTTGTAATCTCCTTAAACAAGCGTTTGTAGCGGAGCGCTTAATCCACCTCTGAGCCAAGCTTTCATCAAACGCTCCACGTCATGTCATTCGATGATTAACGCAATAGGCCCAAGTACATCTTGAAACACAGCCAAGAGTTATTTCCGCCCAGGCGTTTCATTGTTTCCACTGTTTTCCTCGAGAATATGGAGAACACTCCTCTTGGCACCAGCTGCGCGAAGCTGCCCAGGCGGGAATTTGCTGTCCTCCAAACATAACCCTCGAGTATTACTCGTATTATTCTTGGCTACTATACTTTAATCTTAAAGATCTCTTAGCATGGGATATGTTGGTTTATATATATCTTGTTCGTCTGATCTTTTGATGTTTCGACAACTCACTCTTTTTCAACCACATTCTTTCTTGTTTTCACTTTTCGTTCTTTAACTTGTCTATCGTTAACCCGGCCGTGCCGAAATCATCATCATGAAGCGATCCGTTCTCATCTCTCTCATTCCCGCCGTGTTGGGCTGCGCCAACATCAAGTCCAACCCATGCGCCATGGCCGTCGCTGCTAACGTTGCGGGCTGCGCTGATGTGAACGATTCTTCATCTGTTCCTGAGTGGGCTGCTGGTTGCTCTACCAAGAGCCTTGTTAAGGAGTGCAAGTGTCAGTACACCGCCGGCGGTGATGCTGAGGCTCCCGCTCCCGCTCCCGCTGCTACTACTCTTGCTACTCGCGTTGCTTCCGCCGCTCCTAAGGCTACTGCTGAGGAGCCTGCCAAGTCCGCCCCTGCTGATACTGGCGCTGCTGCCGCCGGTAGCTGTAGCGCTGCCAAGATTGACGAGCTCGTTGGTTACGGATTTGGTACCACTGGAGGTTCCGGTGCGCCTGTTGTCGTCAAGTCTTGCTCTGAGCTCAAGTCCGCTCTTGGCAAGGGTGGTGTTATCCACATCGATGGCATGCTTGACGGCTGTGACCTTATGAAGGTTCCCAGCGACACCACCATCCTGGGTGTTGGCTCCAACTCTGGTAAATAAACACCACCCAAACTGAACGACACAAACTAACAGACATTCCCCCAGGTCTCACCAACGGTGGTTTCCGCATTGTCAAGTCCAACAACGTCATCATCCGTAACCTCGTCATGCGCAACCCTCCCAAAGAGATGGACTGCATCGACATCGAAACCTCCACCTACGTCTGGATCGACCACATTGACTTCGCCACCGAAGGCATCGACGGTACCGACAAGGACTACTTCGACGGTCTTCTCGACGCCAAGCGTGCCTCCGACTTCCTCACCTTCTCATGGAACAAGTTCGCCGACCACTGGAAGGCCTCCCTGATCGGTCACAGCGACGACAACGGTTCTCAGGATGAGGGCAAGCTGCACGTTACTTTCCACCACAACTACTGGAGCAACATCAACAGCCGTGCTCCTTCCATCCGTTTCGGAACCGCCCATATCTACAGCAGCTGCTACGAGGATCTTCCTACCTCTGGAGTGAACTCTCGCATGGGCGCCAAGGTTCTTGTTGAGTCGACTGCTTTCGTTAATGTACGACGACCTATCATTACCAACCTTGATTCACGTGAGGATGGATTCGCGATTGAGAGGAACAACCTGTTTGAGAACAGCGAGGCTGCTATTACTCAGGAGAAGGACTTTACTCCTCCTTACGAGTACACTACCTCCCCTGCGGACTGTGTTTGTGAGCTTGTTAAGGCTAAGGCCGGTGCTGGTGTTATCAGCATCTAAACGGTTCGCGTTCGCAGATCGTTGAAGAGATGGGGGTATGATGGATACTTACTGCGCTCCATAGACAGTATATTTAGACTTACAATATAGACTTTCACATCTCTTCAATATCTGACTTGTTCTACATACCTTTGTGAACTTGTGGTACAAGGAAGACTGTAGTGTCTTGCTCTTAGCAGGCCAGCGACTGGCTTGACCGAGGTCTCGAATACAATGCCATCGTGCCGTAAATAAGGACCCAACGAATTGATCTATGAATGGCGATCGGTACGGTATGGCAGCTAATGCAAGAACAAAGATCGATCGCCAAGATTGACACCTATTAGAGTACAACGTAACCCCTCGGCCACGTGGTAGATTGAACAGGTGCAGATCCTCGGCTTCATCCGAGTCGATGTTACCATACGCTACACTCGATCAGAGACGTAACTGCAAGTTGCTGGATCGCTTGATCTGCTTTAGCTTTCACGACAGAACGGAGGGAATAGTATGCAGTGACCATGAAGTCTGTCTCAGTTCTCTTCAAGCGACGCGCTAGTAAAGCGCAGCTTGGCTACTCTTGGCTGCATGTGTATCCAGGGACGTGACGCAAGATTGGAGAGCTTGATGATGGCGGTATATATGTAGACTGTAAGGAATAGACCATGGACGGTGTCCTCACACTATGCATGTTATTGGTATCAATCACTGTGCCTCTATTTACAAAGCGTATAAATGCCTTTACTGTCAAATCAATCGGCATTCAATCCCGACGCCTCACCGGAGCCCACGGCGCCGAAACATCGGACTTCAATTTGGAGTCATGCGGGGAGGGGATTCACAGAAATTGGAGAAACCAGCCATCTCAATAATGGAAGGCCGTCTATGCCATAAGCAGACTCTTTATCTTAATATCCACTCTGAATACCCGCCATCTTAATCAGAGCCTTACCAATCAGGGCTTTACTCTTTGACCGGTTAAATACGTACATACATTATCTAGACTGTCTCGTATTAGCGCTCCGTTGGTTGCAGCATTCCAATTCAAGCTTTCGGGAGATTATCCAGACGTGGAAATAGTTGAGATGCATCTCGCAGGCAATTATCTATTCTAGTAGCCTATAACTCTTACATGCAGCCGGTTGATTACCCGGACAAGGAGTGTGTCACTCAGTTGGTAGGTGGAAAGGAAAGCCACCACGACAATTCACAAAAACGCCATACTGAAAAGATCGACATCGGAAAACGCGCCTCCGACAGCCGGGATAAACACAAGTAACCAACAGTGATACAAAACTGAAGTACCGTACATAATCCATGTAATGCAGTGAGAAATACGACTCTGACGGGTGGCTGCTCGAGCTGAAAGAGCAACCCTGCAAGCAAACCACAGACTCTCTTATCATTGTGAAGTGCAGTATGAGTCAGTAAGCATAATTACCTTCAACTTAAGCTTATGACTGGCCGTCGATCAGGAATGAACTATTGAGGGAATAGGCTATTGCGACGTGTCTTACTCTCGTAGACAGCGGATAAGACGGCATTCATTCTTGACTGGGGTAGGCAGATCTTCATCTTTGACAATCCCTGCAGGGTCTAGACTGTCACAAAAGGCCCCTTATTGTCTTATTTTAGCCCGTGTTTTGAGTCCTGTGCGATCCTGAATATGCAGTCTTGTGGCTTTTCTTTCCGATAGGGTCGTTGTTGGTGGAAGATGTTTTATTCGTGGCTTTTATTATGTGTTTCATGGGGAGCCAACAGTAAGCCACTGACTGAGATCCAATGTAAACAGATGTCACAATTGCAGAGAATGAACGTATTGTAAGAGCTCTAAACATGAGGATTGTTGAATTGTCAAAATGTCTAACAAACTCTAGAGAAACAGAATTTTCCCAAGTGACAAGCCTTCCAATTTTGACTCCATGCTCTTTCTTAATCGTGACATTTTTACCAAAAAATACGCTTCATATATAAAAATGCGATTGTCTTGTAAGATGTTCTGCAAGATATCGCTTCCAATAACTTAGACAGTGTATCGGAAGAAGGTGGCGTTATCGCCAGAGTTCTGCTCCAACTCCTTCTCAGCGCGGGTGTACTCATGAGGAGCCTTGTGAGTGGCATCACGGCGGGCGTTCTCGCGGCGTAGGTAGATAGTCATGAAGATGCTGAGGATGCAGCTCATGGTGGTTGTGGCGACAAGAGTCCAGTGACCAGATCGGTAGTTGGGAGCGTCGTCCTTGCGGTAGACGAAGCCGGAGACGGCACCACCGAGGTTACCGAAGCCGACGTGCATGGCAATGCCGACACCGCGCTTGAGGGAACCTCCGATGTTGTTGCCGTTCCAGGCGACACCTTGAGGAACGTTGGGGTAGATACCGCAGGTGATCATGAAAGCGGCAAAGTACTTGGCACCGTGGGAGTCGACAGTAGCGAGGATGATGAAACCGATGATGCTACAGAATGTTAGTGAATTGTATCCTGAACAAGAGTGAGGTCAACTTACGCGACAATGCAGAAACCAATCATGTAGATACCACGCTGGCCGTGCCTATCAGCAGCGAAACCACCACCGATGGTGAAGAGACAGGCGACAACGTAGGGAGGAACAGTCATGAGTTGAGCAACCTCATTGGTGTAGCCGAGGGACTTGACAATGGTGGGCAGGAAGATGGAGATGGAGTAAAGAGGAGTGTAGATGCCGATGGTGATGATCATGTGCACCCAGATCTTCCAGTCCTTGAGAGCATCCTTGGCGAACTTGATGTCAAAAGCGTCAGAGAGGACAGAGCGATCCTCCTCAAGACGTCGAAGAACCTCTTTGCGCTCAGAGTCGTTGAGGAACTTGGCAGTGTCGGGGTAGTCGTGCATGACAAAGAAAGCCATGACAGCAAAGACGAAGGTGAGAAGACCCTCAATAATGAAGATCCAAGCCCAACCATCAAGACCACCAACACCATCCATCTCCATGACACCACGGGCGAAGAGACCGCCAAAAGCACCAGCGGCAGTAGCAGCAGAGAAGAAGATAGCCATGCGAAGACCGCACTCGTGACGCTTGTACCAGAGAGTAATGTAGTAGGTGATACCAGGGAACAGACCACCCTCAGCAAGACCCAGAGCCATACGCGAAGCAAGGAAACCGCCAAAGTTGTGAGTGATACCCATAAGGGTAGTGCAGATAGCCCAAGCAACCATGATGGAAGGAATCCAGATAGAAGGACGGAAGCGCTTCATGGCCATGTTGGATGGGATCTCAGCGGCGACGTAGAAGGGGAAGAAGACAGCGACGGCGATGTTGTAGTCCCACTTGCCCGTCATACCCAGAGCCTCTTCGAGGCCGGCGAGCTTTGCATTGCCGATGTTTGTTCGATCGAGGAATGAGAGGAGGTAGAGGAGAGCTAGGAAGGGGAGGAGTTTGACGTCCATCTTGCGTAGAAGACGCTTGGTGGCGGGTTCGTCAAAGACTTCATGGGAGGCATCTTCGTGGAGAGAGACGGCCTTTTCATAGTCGACCTTTTCGGTGGAGGAGTTGTCTGTCTGGTGGGTTGCCACCTTGTTCTCGTTGTGGCCAAGCATTGTGGGCAATGAAGAGGTAGGAAGTAGGGAGAGACAGAGATTGTCCTCAAAGGAAGGAGTATGAGAGAGAGGAGGAGACGGAGGCTTCTGGTCTGAAGAAGGGACCTGGGGGAAAACCTGGGGAAGGGTCAAGACTTTATACTGATAGACACAGCAATATAATGAATCCTGTCCCCATGTCTTTCCCCAGATCCAAGTAAGGACTGTGCGCTATGCCATTTAATCCAGACCAAGCCCTTTTCGCAAAGCCTCCGTAGTGGTTGTCGGCTTTCCGCACGAATGACAAGGATCAAAATACAGTAGAGTGTCAAGAGAGAGAGAATGGCCTCCAACTGAACAAGGGTGGTTGTACTTGCATCTCCACTCACACCCATTCTTACCCCATGTCTCCATATTACAAGCTAGTGGACTGGACTATTTACCCCATGCTTCTTGCCTCTGTCTCTATTGTTCCCCCGCCCTTGACGATGGCGACGTGACCGGACTCTAATCGCCGACCCCCAAAGACACCTTTTACTTTTTGCCAAGGAAAGGTCCACACTTGTCCAGACCTTCGTATCTTCTCTCTCGCAAGGGTTGGAGTTGTTGGTTGTCCTTGTCCAGTAGCACAAACATATTCTGGCGCTGCTAATTTTGTTTCACCGTACGAGGACTTTTCTGTTGGTGGTAAACCACTCTGCCGATCTTGTACAAACAGAGAAAGTACCCAAGAAATTTCCAAGCTGTCAGCCAAGCTCGACAAAAAGCTTGATACGGCAGGGTATCCTTGGCCCTTGGCTTTGGGGTTGCCAAGTCGGTACTGGTCTAGTGGATAATATACGCTGTGCCGCCAACAAGATTCGCGGTCTCTTGCTGCTTGTTGCTTCGGCTTTCCCATTGTCGTTCACTATTTCACAATCGTCGATCTTGGTCGAGCACCGTGTCTCGTGGGCGATCTCCATTACAGTAACAGGTACAGTGTAAGTGTAGCCTACATCGATAGAGATTGCAGTGAAATGCCCTGAAGCCGTGCGCCCTCCTTCAGTCAGGCTGAGGCCAGCATCACGCGTAAGAGAACGAATTGGCCGTCTATCCCGAGAGGCGCCCTCGTGAATGTAGAGGGTGCGACACATGGCATCGCACCCTCTACATTCAACACTGAAATCTGCAATCAAGATAATGTTTGCCTGGGAAATTTTGCGAGATGCAATAGTAAGATGCGTAAACGTCTAGATTCAATGCTTCGTGTAATTAATTCCCAGGGACGAGGTTCCATCCACCGCCAAGTCGGGACTGCCCAAGAAACCGTGCCCAGACAAACATACAGTACATTTCCCCAAATTTCCAAACAATACTTACGGTAGATCTACGATAGGAGATGTCAGATTCATCAGGGGAACAAGACAAGTCCAAGAGCCTCATCTCATGAAGGGGGCTTGCCTCCAACGGCTTCGGCTATCGTGACAGCCGTAGTTCACGTCGGATCAATGGAAGACGACCCTTTTTGACTTAGTCTCTTGTTATGGTTAAGTTTAGAGATGGACTTGGGACGCCACGCACATGGCAACTGAGGGGAATGGAAGAGGTGGGAGCTAAGAGATAGTGTGAAGGGTAAAGTAATTGTAATTGTTATGGCGGTGGTTGGTAGAGTCTCCGTAATCTCTGTCTAATCCTAGTCCATGCGGGGTCCAAACTTGGACTGATTACCGCGCCTGCATGTCTCTTTTACAAGGGGGTCTTTAGTGGTCCGCCACTGTTTTACTCTATGTAGTTGGTGGTGCTTCCACTTTCTCCATCGACCGGTCGACTCCCGAAGTAATGGCCCCATCTAATAAGGACAAAATCTGGGGAACGGAAGATGAAGGGACTGTAGATGTTAGATTCCGGGGAAAGAAGCAAGATTGATTCTGGGGAAGCCTGTTGAAAATACGGGGTGCATTTTGGCAGCTCGGTTTGTGTCCGTTTTGACACTTACAGTGATATTGTGATGCCTTTAATGAATGGTGCAATTATTGGAGGCATCTACTGCAGTCCTCCGCACGTCCGGTGCATTAGTCGTCTGTATCCTCGGCTAAAGCAACATTCTCCAAGTACTCTTCTCTCCTCTTACCGCCTAATCGTCTCCCCCAAACTTGGAGAAGAGACCCGACTCCAAAAGGTACACTAAGAACATGGAGGGCTGCACCACTAACGGGATGTCGTATCCCGGCCAAAATACAGTTTGTTGAGCAGGACAGACAATCTCTTCTAATCACATGGCAGTCCCTCATTCTAGAAGTTAAGCTTGATAGTGGTATCCACTGATCTCCGACGCCGGTGTTGACTAAAGACCGGTAGATATTTCGGATGATGACGACTCTAGGTCCTGTCTCTGTTTTGCTTGCCATCCATGCTATGAGGCCATATTTTGAGTAAATGGTCTGAGGATGAGTCAAGTACCGACAGAATCAGAGTTTTCATCTCATATGGATCTCTGTATGTCTCATCTCAATCTCACCCCTCTGGTATTGTCTCGTCCACTACTCCGCATTCTTTACCCCAGGCAACAGAAGCAATAAACCGGGAAATAAACTCCTTTAGACACGACTAGACGGATCTAAGTAATTGACTACTGACTCTTAGTCCATGAATCTCCTCTTTTGCCCCCCGATAAATCCTCCATCTCGGTCACAGCCGCCCCCAATGACACTCTAACGCTAACCTATCAGCACTCGTCATGCCCTGAAGCGATGCTCCCAAAACCACGTTTTTCACTGCCCTCCTCAGATCATCATCACCTTTTCATTCCGCACTTTTTGCCTCCCACCATTGGATCATTCCGCACATCGCCAGATGGATGCCACTTTATATGCATGCAAATGTCTTTAGAAGGACTTGGCAGACTTCTGCTCGTCATCGGGCAGCCGGATGGCGTTTAATTCTGAATGGGTTGATATGTCACTGCCAATAGAACGCTTTGTTGAGATGTAACCCTCCATTTTGACTCTTTGTATGTATCTGTAAGATCTTATTGTTTATCAGTACATTCTTCGTCAGCGCATATCTACGGCCACGTGGAATCTGCAGATAAGCAAGTTGAAGCTTGCAAGTGTGTGCCATGCTGTTGGGCCTGTCTCGTCAGCTCTATCCCGTTTCTTTTTGCTGCTGTGCTCCCCCGTAGAAGTTCCATCGAACGATGGCAGGTTATCGTATCTTGAAGCAGACTCCAACGCCAACGCTTGGCTCTCCGAGCTATCCGCATGCCTCGACTCCAACACTGCAGTACCAAGACTGCGGGGACTTGACCGGACACCGGAGAGTTTCTCGACATGGATCGGTATCTTGGCCGTTAATCAAGCGTTTAGAGTATCGCTACTAAAAGAAACGGCACGCCCGATAGACGTCGGAACCACATTATTTCGGTCTTCAATGTCCAGACTCTCTACCCCACGTTTGATGAACTGGCTTACCCCAGGTTCAGCTCTGGGATCATGGCTGCCTTGACTTAGCGCAGCGGCTAAAGTTGAACTTTTGTTTGGAGTTGAGATGCCAGTGTACACGCGACCAACATCCTCAAACTTGGAGAAGATAGCTTGGCTCGGAGTTGCTCGGTTCGCGATACCATCTTCTCGACACCAACTTCTATGACCATGATATGCCATTCGGTGAAGCTCCGAGCACGAGTGAGGAATATTCCAGTGCTCAAAGGGATCATGTCATCAACTAATCATAGCCACGGTTGATGCGAAACCCTCGCCAGTGCTGACTGGCTGAAGGGCAACACAGGGTGAGAATTACCTCCACGCCACAAGAGATATCCTAGTCTAAGCTATCCTGAATCAATTATACATCGCATCCATAGCGCTGGCGGGGTAAAGCAACCCCAGACAGACTTGTTGAGAAACCTGGGGAGGTATGGGTATCATGCTCTCCTTTTGGAGTAGAAATGCACGCAATCCGCCAAGAATTTCCCTTGCCAAGTCAAGTCTGGAGATCAACAAGCGCTGCATGGACTCAGCCTTTCCTGCTCGCTTCTTCGGTGACCGCGCGTATACCGAAGACGAGAGCCACAATCGTGCCATCAGTCGGAGAATGAGGAGCGATTGGTCACGCATTGACAGATTGCAGGTCAAATCCTGCTTCTGGATGAGTATCTACACACCATCTATCATGGTCTAGACCTGAAAACATTGCGGTCTCGCCTGCGACGGCCGATGTCCGAGTGCATGTCTTTTTCGAAACATTGATTTCGAGACATCTTGTAGTCCTAGATGCGAAATGTAGAATGTGATGGCTTTTGAGATGGATGTAATGGTTTATTGGCTACGCTTTGATAACGTTTGCTCGATACAACATAAAAGGGCTCCCACCATTAGAGAGCTTTCCATTGGCAAGTCTATTCAAGAGCCGAAGATGCTATTCGTAATCTTTTATGGCTACATGCAGGAGTTTTCAGCTGGTGGTTTGTTCCAGGTTTTGTCTGTCTACCGACTCAGGGGACACTGTTGTGATAAAACCAGCAATTTGATAAAGCTTGGATGTCTGTAATACTCCGAGCTACGCAAAATGCTGTCCATTACCAAAACCTCCTGTATATCGAGGCAAGATCATGTATATGTGGTGTTTCGGCTAAGTGTCACCTTCGTCTCCTCGGGTGAATGGGCCGAGGGTACAGCCAGGGAACCGGACAAAGGGAATCAGTAAATCCTCTATTACCAGCGACTGCCTCTGATGATGGGGGATCGGGGTTTTCTTTCTCTTTGATGGCTTGTTTGATGGGTGTTTCGCGAGATGTTTGCTGTTCTTTTTCATACCTAGGGAAGGAGCGACTGGGCGTTCAACCAGCCCACCCTGAGCACAATGCTAGTAGTCAACACAAGATCCTTCGTCTAACTTTCCCATCAAATTTCCTTGACGGGACCAATAGCGTCGAATTGAATCCATCACTCAATAATATGTCGACCTAGCCCATGAGCGTCGGGTAAATATCAAGCCAGGTGGCTTTCCCACGTCGCATTGTTGCTTCCGTATGCCGACCGTCCTTCGATCTCTATACTACAATGCTCTGCCGCGATATCGTCCTATCACAAGAAGATGAAAGTCACCTTGTTCGACTAGAACGAGCTCACGATGGAATTCTACCAAAATGGCATGCAGAAGTCGGCAATCACATCCCACCATCACCTTGACATAGACAGTTGCTCAGCTCCTCATGTCGGGACCGAACCAGCGTATCGAATACCATGTATGCCCTCAGCGGTTGACATCGGGTGAAACCTCACTCCCCTTCACAAGCTACCGCATCGACGTTGAACATACTGTTGTGCAGGGCACATGCACAAGATTCGGCAACTCGACAGTAACGGCAGAACCGGTATCGACGGTGCATCTTGTGGACCTTCTGGGTGATACATATAAGCCACTGACACGGATCACGATGTGATATACTGAATCGACTACCGGTGAGAGCGGAGACGATAGAGCGATACCAGGAAGTGATGATCTCGATGCCATGGGTACCCATCGACTTTGCTCCGCTGTGTGACACGATACCACGAACCGCCTTCGAGCATATGCCCCTATGGAGTCATTAGTTACTGTCATATGGTTCACGAGTCATTTGTAATGCAGGTACTGTGACCTCTTACACAGTTGATCAGGGAAACGGACCATCTAATGGCCACAATAGAAGCGTTGTCATGATAAGCACAGTTCATGTGGTTGGAGGGTTGCGGTATCAGTTTGTGTCTTTGTTCATTTACATTGTAAGTCACATGCAGTTCTTTAGAAGCATTGAAGTAACTAATAGTCAAATGGTATTGAGATGCAAATATTAAAAACAACTATGCAAATCGCTAATCGAAATCCCAACGCCAAATCCGTCAAATCTATTTGCACTCATCCAGAGGCAAAACCTGCTGGAAGTAAGAACCAGCGGCAGTCTTTCCTCCTAGGACAACGTCGAAATGAGAGGTCTGATCAACAACCTTGATCTCAGCCTGGAAAGTAGTGTATCCACTGGACTTCTTGCCAGTAGCCTTGAACTTGGCACTCTCCATCTTGATCTGGGGCACTGCGACACCCTTGATGGGAACCTTCTGGCCAATGGTGAGGGTAAGAGGGTCCTTGGCTCGAGCATCCCTTACGAGAGCGGTTATCCTCATCGGGGCGGCGGGCAACTTGCCCCATTGGATGCAGGACTGCTTCTGCTGGTAAAGAACGGTGTCGTCGACAGGGTAGCCACCGGTTCCCTGGTTATCGTAGGTCTTGACGGCGTTGTTCTTTGTCACCTGGACCCAGAACTTGGTGATTCCGTTCTTGGTGTTGACGGTGGTGTCGAACTCGTAGTTGAGGAAGTTGTTGTAGGAACCAAGGGTTCGACCACCCTGCCAGATGGCCAGCTTGAGGGGAAGAGTGACCTTCTTACCGTCGCGACCAACGTAGATGAGCTTTGCGGTAACTCCATCGGGCTTACTAGCTTCCTCCTGGGTGACCAAAACGCGGATGGAGCCGGCGAAATGGATGTTGCCCTTGCTGTCGAGGGACAAGTCATTGATGTAAGGCTTGACAGTGTAGGGGTCGATAACCTCGGTCAGCTTGACGCTCTTGGGGACGGTATCGATCATGCGGGCGAAGACCTCGGGGCAGATCTTGTTGAAACCCTCTTTGGTAGCGAGCTGCTTCATGGTAGCCTTGTCGTTGTCAAAGATACGCTTGTCAGATCGGAGAGTAGCGTTCTTGGCAACAATGAGAGGGTTCTTGGTCTTGCCAGACAAGTACTCGGTAGCAACACCGTTGTTGAAGCTGCGGAAGTTGGTCTGGAAAGGAACGGAAGTGTAGTTGTCGGCAGAGACCTCGTGACCGGTGATCTCAGGGTGGTCAACGTGGTGAACACCACCAACAGCGTGACCACAAGCAACCAGGGCAGTCATGTCCTCCTTGGTGAAGCCAGCCTTTGTGAAGCGCGCAAAGGTGTCCTTCAGGTTGGTGTGAGCCTCGGGAACACCGGCGGGTCCAGCCTTGTAAGCGTCGACACGGCCAGCTCGGAAAGGAACCTGAGGACCGCCGCATCCTCCAGTAGCGACAACAGTGCCCAGAGCAATGAGATCCGAGACACTGGCGCGTTGGTTGTGGAAACCGCTGAAGAAGCCGAAGGTGTTAAGGAAGGCGTCTCCCTTGTTCTCGGCACGGGCTAGCTCCCAAAAGATGGAAGCGTCGACACCTCCGGTACCAGCGGCCTTATCATGAGTGACAGCGTCGTGGAAAGCTGTTCGAATCCATTCAGCCGAGTTCTGTTGTCCATCTTTACCGTTTCCGAAGTCACAGCTAATAATGGCTATGTATGCTGTTAGCATTGGTTTGGTCTACATTGTATTGCTGGTGACTTACCATCCATGAATCCAAACTTGTTATATCCACCCAGGTTATTCTGGAGATCCTCAACGTAGTCCCATTTTGAAGGCCAGACGAGCTGCTTAGCAGCCGCCAAAGGAGCGAGAGCGATAGCGACAGTGGTGCCTTTCATGGTGAAGCGAGTGACGAGAGTGAGATGATGAGAATAATATTGTTACGATTCCACGATCCATGAGCTATCTTATACTACATTTCTTTTCTCTACTGTACTTAGCCTGTTTCACTCCTTGCAAGCAATCTTGGGCTATACGAGAAATGCTTTGCGGAAAAGTTCCACTTTCTGGCGCAAGGTACCCGGCCTGCCCGTGTGATCGTCGATAATAGGGTCCAGCCCAAGAAAGAATACGAGTGGACTTTTTTTTCCCTTGGTGCAGAGACGCTAATAAAGACCGAAGACCCAGGCCAAGAAAGAAAAGTCCCAGCGAATTTTGGTACGAGAATATCCAGTTTATTCTTTAGCCCCTAGCTAGGGGTCCTTAATCTCAAAGTAAGGCGAGCCAATGGCAGGCACTTGATTATACATTCCTGATCCATGAAGTCAATGCGGGTTCCTCTAATTTTAGATCTTCGGATCAAAAGTGCCGGACAATTGGCATTAAAGACTCGAAGAAGATATCGCCAAGTCCGGCCAAGGTAGCAATTGCAACTTCGGCTCAAAGTCATGAACTGTCAAATACAATACCCAGAATAAGATGTTCTGGGTGAATTGCTGCGATGCATTACCTAATAACCTGTAATGTAACTAGAATCAGCGATAGAATGCCTTCATGCGCGCTTGTTCCGTGTTTAATTCCGTGCGCAGCGCTCAGACACAACTGCCGTCAATAGTTTTTGATCTCGACTCAAGACGACCAATTAGTCTTCTATTTTAGGTAAAGCGTCATGCGCGGGAATGTCAGATCCTTATTTATCACATGGCGCTAGAAGGCTGTGAAGGCGAGAGTCTAGAATGAAGATATGGATCTAAGCTACGCAGTGGAGCACTTGACAACACTTCCGGGTAGACAGCTGAGCCCAAGGCCGTGATATTGCCGACTTTCGAATTAACTAAAGCCTTTAAGGTAATTCAAAGTCTGTTTACTATTCTATAAATATTCTTGCGGCTTGTAACTTGGTGGATTGTATCCTAAGAAAACCTGGACGAACATCAAGCGCTATTCCTCAATCTGCAAGGGACTGGCCTGTCTCCACAAGGCTATGAATACGACGTGAAGATCTTTTGTAAAGCGCTTTACCCTATTGGCAGCCCAGTTTTAGGGGTCTGATCGCCAAAAGTTGCTCGTATAGAGAAGTGTCTGAGCCCAAGGGTCCTGTGACCCTTAGGGTAACGTTACTGAAATATTATCTCGGCTAAATTGCATACTGTTCTTGAAGTGTGATGCTGATAGTCAAATTGTAACTAGAAACGTACGATGTTGGATACTACAACCTTTACAACGCTTCTCCTTCTCTCAATTCATGAATCGCCACCAACGGTCCCGTGGGAATGATATCAAGATCCGTCAATCCCAAGACTCTGCGTCTAGACTTCGAGTACAGAATCTTGTATTGATCAATCCAAGTCTCAGCAGTCTTTCGAAAGGCCCTATGAGTTCTTGTACTATCATCCCAGTACAGTCTCCTCACCCACAAATGCAGGTTTGGAAAATGATCCCTGATAGTGCCGAGGTTGCACATAAAGATTGGAACATATGCAGTATCAAAAAGTAGGATAGTTGGGTATAAACGGAGATCTGCTTCTGTGATGTGTTCGCCAAGAAGGAAGGGACCTTTTTCGAGGACCTTTTCCACTCGGTCGAGGGCTTTGAAGACTTTATCGACGTTCTCTTCGTAGGCCTTTTGGGACATGGCGAAGCCTGTTTTGTAGACACCGTTGTTGATATCGTTGTAGACCCACTCGTTCAGTTCATCAATTTCTTGTCGTAAATGTTCTGGATACAAACCACCGCCAGACTTTTTGACTTCGCGGCGCTCCTCAGGGAGGAAATGGTCAAACTCGGTGGAGAGCATCCTGATGATATCGCTGGATTCGTTACTCACCATTGTGTGGGTCTTTGTATCCCACAAAACTGGTACAGTATATCTTCCTTTGTAGTTTGGATTCGCCTTGAGATACAATTTCTTCAGTGTATCAAAACCATAAAGAGGATCTTTGGGCAGACTTCCGTATTTGGCTGCTTCAGGATCATCTTCAAACATTCAGCCTTCTTTGCCCATGTGGAGTGAGCACATGTATAAATCGACCATGTCTTCGAGGCCTTTAAGGCTTCTGATAATCATAGCCCGATGAGACTAAATATCTGTTAGAATGATAGGGATGGTGTAGGGTGGAAAGCAACCTACCCATGGACAGCCCGGGCTGAGATAGAGGACGTATCGATTTTTCTCAGCGGGAAAGCGAGAGCCAGGCTCGTTGGAAATGAAGTCACGAAAACTGCTCGTGGGACGGACGAATGAGCCGTCTTCGGTTGGCTTAAGCCTGATCTCATCCACCTTTGGTTGCATCAGTACAGTCCGTTGCGGATTGGCATAGACGGTGAGACTGACCTGGTCACCCATTGTGTCTTTCGGCAAACGGGTATTTGCGGTAGAATATTTGAGACTGAAGTTCGAAAGAGGATGCACTCGTAGTCGGGATTGCAAAGAGAAAAGGCGTGAGATATTATGTTTATGCAATAGAAGAATCAAAGGCCTGGAGCTGCGTCGAGATATATATCCAGTCACAGATAATAGTCCTAGATGGATATACATGCATTCAAGATTTGAAATACCGATGAGGTACTTCACCGAAGAACGACCGCCTTGCTTACTGATTCAAAACCTCCCCGCGCGCATGCTGATTGTTTGATGCAGAATATGTGGGCACTTCTGATTGTTGATAATCAAGGAGCTAGAGTCGGAAGGTCGAGTACGCTCCCGCGCGGCAAGGCGGACGGTGGTTTCGGATCCGAATATGGGGGCCGGACCAGAAAGGAATACATCGCGATTCGTCGCTTCAGTCCGTTATTCGGTCTTAGTTTTGACCCCCAGTAAGTTTTGATAGTGTGATACTGTACCAAGTCAATCGATACGTGGTGATGTGCCTGGCAGTGCAAGAGCATTCAGATGACACATCCGGCATGGACTCACGTGATGTTATTCGACTTCCTCCAGGCAGGAACGTCGCTCTGGAACTTGAATCTTCACCTTCATTCAGCATAATCTCATCAAACAACTGTGCGAAAATGGCACCGGAAACATTCCCGCAGTTCCCAAAACTCCCCAAAGAGATCCGGATGCTCATCTGGGAAGCCGCCGTCCGCCCAGTCCCAGGCGACCGACACGTTCATCGCTTCTTCCTCGCAGACTATCACCTCAAACATCCAGCTCCTCTGCAAAACATCAAAGCCCCATTTTTGAATCTCCTACGCGTCAAAAACCACGCCTACGATTCCTTGAACCACTCTACTGGTCTTTCGTTGGCTATACCCAAAGATGACGTAGACGGCAATCCGAATGATTCTGTATATTTGTCCGACAGTTCTCTCTGGACTGTGTGTAAGGAGTCACGCCAGGCTATGGAGAGAAGATTCAATAAGAATGAGTGGTGGTCAAAAGAGAAAGCACCCTTTCATCCGAAACGTTCGGCTGAGCCGGGTCGGTATCTTGGACAAGAGGGTGCTACTCATACGGCTTCATACAAAGATTATGATGGGACCATCAAGCATATCACCATCGACCATCGAAAGGATCTCATTTATCTCGATCCTCGATATCTGATGGATATTGACTGGTTTCATTACCTCAAGAGCGACTTCATTCCAATCTTCGATGATCGAATCGTTACATTTACTCCTCAAATCCCCGAGCCTGGCTTTGCGGGAGACGATGTCGCGCTTGACTACGACCGGTCTATAAGCGACACACTTATATCAAAGAGTAGACACTATCGCCAGAAAAACCTGGAGGCATCTTTATCGAACTTGATCGACATGGTTTGGTCCTTGACCACGACTTCCAAGAGGAGGGTTTGGTTTATCGACCACGCTCTAGTACCAGTCCGGAAAGCCCCCGGAGACGAGTCTCACGGCGAAGCGAAAGAAGGTGAAAGCCCACAAGTTGCCAGAGAAATATTTCGCTCAGACGACTGCATCTACACCGAAGTCAAGAGAGAAGACATAGGTACCCTCTGGCAGCTCAGTGACTACGAGAAAGCCTATGACGGTGAAAACCATCACGCATTTGACATGCTTGACATGATCACCGGTCACATAAACTTGTGGGATTTTTCGATGTTTAGGGTCTTGGCTTGTGAGCCTGCACCTGGACGGCCTGTCCGACAACGAAAACCATGGACGAGACGATGTCACGGCTATCCGGCGTGCGAGGAGTGTTATCCAAAGCCTGTTCCGCGTGTACGGCCGTCTACGATCAAGAAGGAGGGACAGGAAAGTCCGGAGGATATTTTGGAGTCGGATTTGAATTTGATTGATTGAACAGGCACGATATCGTACGCTCGATACTCCTTCCGGAAACTCTGAGAGATAGTCAGCCAGCTGAATATAATGGCGTCGGTGCTCGCTCCTACTATAACCAAGATAGTCCGATATCTATCTTTGCGTCGGTGATATTTGATCAAGTTTATCTGTTCTTTACCATGGCCGCAGCAACATCTGGCGTGGCATCGTGTACATGAGCCGGTTGTTCGTTGTAGAGGCCTCTGTAGAAAAGCACGGTGAGGATGGGGAACATGATAGCTGTTCCGATCCACTGCTCGAGCGTGAAGCTGAACGGTCTGTTGGGTACCAAGGGTTAGTGATATAATGGTATCAAATGGAGTTGGCGGGAGGCCGGGCAGACAATGAACCATGTATAACGGTCTTCCAACGAACACATGACACTTACTGATGGGGAAACATCTTTGCTACTTTTTGCGATGGAAATATGATACTTGTGGGGGTCTCCCAGGGAAAATAGTGTATTGTGAATATCGATTTGCAATTTATTGTGATGGTTGGAAGAAGAAATCAAGATTCAGTATTTGGCAGGGTTAGGAGGAAACGGCATTCAAGCCATTGAGCACACAGAACCCTGAAAATCCGTGTCTAGTTAACATTTTCAATTGAATGGTGACTTGCCACGTCTCTTTCTGTGATTAATGTGAGCTTATTGTGTACAAACCTTGATATCCTGTGGTCAAGTCATGGTACTGTAAGTACAAGCTTGTAGAAGTAGTCCTCTACACTTTGAAGTACATAATCTTAGACTCACGAGAAAGAACTACACATGCCGGACATCCTTTACATCTGAGATGATTTGTGTCTTGCATTTAATGCAGGGTTCCATCATTTTATACAAGATGTTGTCGTTCAAGGTAGTCACCTGACTTACCTGGGCTGTGACCAATAAGGTTCATGGGGCTGAGCCAGCCGCGCCTCTGCACGGAATCCATTGGGCAGAACACCAGGCAGACTGTCTTAAACCTCAACCCTTTAACTTCATTTTCTTTTTTGTTGGAATATCTGAATTCTTTGCCGTTTTTCCCCCTTCCAATAAACATAAATCCCAATGAATCTTTTCTCTCGTCTACGCAAGGGAAAATTCCCAGAACAAGGCCCAGACCAATCAACGTTGGATCCACATACCTGGAAGCTTCCTTCCTCATACGCAACATCTCAGCCAGGATCAAAGCCAACCATAATTCCGAACCCAAAGGTTTTCGCCAACGTGTTCTCTATTCCGACAGAATTTGAACCTGTAAGGGTCGAAACCCTGCTCGCTTATCCGGATGCAAGCCATGCTGCGGTTCATCTGGCTCTGCTGGAGTGTTTTCGGGATTTGAGAGCTAGCGCTAGAGCTCTTGACGTCAGCGTCGTTCAATCACCACCACCTTATGTCGAGAAATTCATGGCTGGGTCATCGTCAGAGACTGCGCCGCTGCCCGAGTCTCAAAGATGGGACTTTCTAATCAAGTTGGCCATTACGCGCTTTACGGCTTGGTGGTCAAATATTGACATGGTTTTGAACCATGCCAGCATTTATTCGCACCATGCTGGGAGTCAAGTGGCTCTTCAGCTAACGAAAGATTACTTGCCACCTTTGGATATACTTTTGGTGTGGTATGCTCTGATGTTGAACGCAGAGGCTTATGAGGCTGCGTGCCAAGCCCATGATGGCGACATTGCACGGCTTAAGAACATCTGCTTTCCGTGGCCTGCGATACGTGACGTTATTGATATGGATAAGATGGAATACACTTTGCCCCGCGCTGCTCAAAATCTGTTCACAAACCTATCAGAGCAATCTTGCGATATTCTCACCTATCTCAACAGCCCCCCGGCATACACTGATTCCGGCAAAATGCAGTTTAACATTGATTTATTCAGCGAAGTTAAGAAGTATGACAGCTTTATCGATGAGTCTCATCAGCGTCTATGGATAAGATCCCCCGCTTTACACGGATCACTAGGCCGCGCGGGCGGGGAATATCTGGACTTTCACCTCCGAGAGCCTAATGTTGTTGAGGAAGATGTATTGGAGGGTTTATCATTTGGTGTTCGTCTATTTTGGAGAACTCATCGCCTATTTTCACGGCAATATAGAACCTTTTTGGCGGAGATTCGGAAAACCAAAACGGATTCCAAGGAGGACCTGAAACTCATTTTGGATGGAGAAGATGAACCGCTTGAATCAAATCAACACTGTTGCTGTTGGATTTGCGAGAGGATTCGAGATGATCTACCAGAATTCTATCACACGCAGCCATCTTATGCACCATCGTCCTCATCGTCACCTGCGTTACCAACCGAGGTCCAGAAGCAACTTTCGACATTGTCTTCTGAGCAAATAAGTCAAATACAAGACGATCTAGGTTTTTATCTTGCAGTTGAAGATGCTCGCAAGCGCAAAGTCCCTCTTCCCATGAGGCCACCTACAGCTGCCGAGAAGGACGCGGATAAGATCTCCAAACAGAAGCAGAAAGAACTTGGCTACTTGCCTGGGTTGAATGAATATCTTGAGGTTTTGCCTGATGGGACAAGGAAGATAAGACAGAGGAAAGGCAAGGGAAACAGATATTACTATATGATGGCTTTATAGTATAGAGAGCTCGTATATTCAATCTTGTATGGCCTTGTCTCTTTTAGTTTTCAATTGCATTATCACAGTCTCTATGTGAAACTAGCTGACAGAAAAGAGCCTAGAACACTACCTTCTTTACACTACTGATTGTTCTAAAACGATTCATAAATATGTATTCCAAACTTCGGTCTTACTCAAATTTGCTTGAGGGGAAATTAGTTCCATAATAACCATGATTACGAGGAAGTTCTTATTTATGACATTTTCGACTTGTCCATCAGACAGGGCTGAGATCTCAAGTGTGTCGGGTACTCAAAGGTGAACCCTCCCAGATATCTTCGTCCATCTCTTCCATCGCACCCTGCAACCTTTCGACCTCTGCCCAACACTCTTCCCTTCTGAAAGCATCAGGCCATCCAAAACTGCGATATAACCTCCTCACAAACGGCACATTCTCATAGCGACTAATGTCCTCGTCCTGCGCCAGAAACTGCTCTCCAGTAATCACCTCATCATCCTCAACCTCGTCGATCTCTTCCCAGTCGGCCGTGATTATTCCGGGAGGTCCGGGAACCAATACTAATCTTCGATACTGGTCCTTTAAACGGTTGAAGTACACCTGAATATCCACAGGGTCTTCGCTGTCTCCTTTCAACTCATAGTCGACAATCATGCCATCCTTGACGTTGAGCCACAATACATGCGCTCCGCTTTCCATACCGTCAGCGAGACGAATGTAATGTTTTTGGTCGGGCTCAGCATCCTCCCAGTCGAAGTCATAATCCCTTCCCCAACTCATCTCTTCTTCGATGTCGGCTGGTGTGTACTCGGGGATATCACACAATTGAGACTTGTAGTGAAAACCGACTGGCCAATCGCGCTGTTTGAAGTAGGGAATGTGACGCATAAATTCGATAACTTTGTTGGACTTGTCAAGTCCTGATAGAAGCTCAGGTGTGAGGCTGGACCATCCTTCTGGAGGAGCGACTTTGAGATCTTCAGGATTGAAATGAAGAGTTGTCAAGAATTGGTAGAAGTCGAGGATAATGGCGACCAATTCTTGAACAGTATAAACTGGAACTCTGGGACCTTCCGGGCCCGATTCACTTCCCTCGTCATCGCTTTCATCCTGCTCATCTTCAGAGTTGTGATTCGAGGTATGAGAAGACGCAGGTCCATTTGCTAGGGATGCCTGTGTCGATCTTTCCGAAGCAGACGAAGATCGTCGCGATGCTCCATTTGGGAGACTTTCACCCACGGAATGATGGTTCCAAGTCATTTTGAGATGCTAAAAATGATGAAAAGAAGAATAAATTAATTCGATTGCAGCTGACGGGCTCTTTATCACATCTTCAGAAGCTAAGAAGAAGAAATCGCCGTTGCTGCCTTGAATGTGGATTCTTTTTCATTGCTAAGTAAGATTTGGCGTTAGTGCGGCGCGGCTGATCCGATAAGATCTTATCGTGAGATTGAGCTTGGCGTTGAACATCACGGGATACAGCTTCCATCTTGGTACCGAGACAGTAAGCGTTGATGTCTAAAAATGCATTAAAGAGCACAGCAATTGTGTGATGACTGAGTTAGGGACGGAATGGCTTATAAATTATGACTCGACTGTATTCTTAATGACTTGAGTCTGGATTTGCTATAAATGAAAGCCCACCATTCGGTGGAGATAGTGTCCTTGGCAGCCCGGTTTAGGCAGATCTATCAACAAATTTGATGACCTTCTGTCCTGTCTTACTCAATTCAAATCCGTCAATCCCTTCAACAAAAGCCACCTTAAATCTGTGCTGATTAACAGGATTATAGTCAAAAAGCGTCCTCATGCGGGCAATTAAAGCCTCTCGAGATCCAGATCCCGCATCATCTTTACAAAGTACGCGAATCTCAAGAAAGACCTCCATGGATGGCTCCACCTTTTCCAAGATAACCTGCCATTGAAGAACACCGTATTCCTCCTTTGACAGTATGGTAGTGAGAGTGTCGAACCTCGTATCGAAACCATCCCAAGTGAAGCTGAAGCGCTGGTCGCGGCCGTGCAGGCGAAGAATGCGGAAGTAGGGTAGATCATTCTGGGGAATCTGCGAGTGGCACTGTTTGGGGAGAGGATGAACGGAACCTATATCGCCGGCTACATACCGAACGACAGGGTTTCGTAAGCGCGCGAGAACAGTTTGTGCAATCACGCCTGTTTCTCCTTCAGGAAGAGTCTTTGGAGCTGCATCACCTTTGGTCTCGTCGTAGTCAAGCGGCAGGATCTCAATCAGCATCATGCGAGTGTCAAACACAAAGTCGCTGTATGCGGCACCTGGTTCAGTAGGAGTAAGCTCAGGAGTGTTCGCCCCGTATGGTCCAGCTTCTGCACTGCCTAGGATAGAGCAGATCTTGACATGTCCCAAAACTTCATAGATATGCGCTCTTTGCGCGACTGTGAGTCCTTCCGAAGTGTAGATGATCTTGTTGAGTTTAATCTTCTCTCTGCCCTCTTTCAGAGTTGAGATATGATGGACCACTGCAACGATTTGACTCCCGTCACTGTGAGGGTCAGACTCCGATCTCGGCATACGAAGCGTATAGAATAAGACTTACCCTGTGAGGACATTTGCAGAAAACTCCTGTAGCCATTGCACCGCCCGACTAGGAGGAATGTTCCCAGCAGCGAGAACGGAAGCGCCGGCGTTCTCCATAATCTCGCACGTCAAGTCGAGGGATCTGTACACTGTAAGCGCCGTGCCTGTTGGGCCTTGCGCTTGAGCATTCGCCTACCTATAAAGACCGCCTCCATGATGAGTCGACAAAACCCAGTCGCCACGCTCAATAAGACCGATCTTCTTTAAGAACTCCCCAAAATAAGTTCTTTGTTGACGGTTCTCAAGAGCATTAGTCGCAAAGAACAATGGCACTGACAGAGTGCTTCCACCACCTGTCACACTCGTGTATACATTGTGACGGTACGTGTTGTCCGGACTGGTATCATTGACCAGTCTCTCAATGACCTTGTATCTGGGAAAGTTAGAACGTGAATGTTCAAATTAGAGAGAGGACCACTTACAAGTCCTTCTTGTGGAGGAGAGGATGTGCTTTAAGGCCGACTTGCCCAGGCTTCTCCCGACCTCCTAAGGTGAGGAGGTTAACCAGCGGCCTGATTAAGCTTCTGCCTGGGTATCCGACCTCAATGTTCTCTGAAGCAGCCTTCTTTCTGGCCGCGCGGACAGCTTCATCTCCTGGCGGGTATTTTGCATCCGAATAGAACGGATGTATGTTTGCGACCGCCAGGATGTCGGACAGTGTATACATGGTGCTCGGGTCCATTCTCTTGATTCTGTTGGAGGACGAATATTTGGTATCTGAGTCTCTCAGTGACAATGCTTCTAGCTGCCGCGTAACTCAACTTGGGCTCTTATATATGCATGTACATGTACAGAGTACCCTTCTGCAGAGGTAGGCTGTCATCAGTAGATGAGAGCGGCCGACTGAGCAGCTCCAATACTGCCTCCCCACGTAACATCCCTCCAACATTCGCCCTGGATTCAATGTGTTGAGTAATTACAATGGCTAATGTGTGCTCACTTCAGCTGTCTCAGATGACGAGCGAAGATCAAGACATCCGACATGCTGTCACTGAAGCAGCCCTTGGACACAAGATTACCAGGGAGGCCGATTGACTCGGAACTTATAAGAATGTAAGTAGCCGCGGCAGTAATCTGTTAACCCATCGAATCGGGTCTTGAGATGCTGCCACGCCGGGATCGCGGACGGACGCTAGCAAGGGTCGGGCAGGAGATCAGCAAGGGCTAAAGCGGGACGGGACGGGCTAGGAATGAGGCTTGCTGGACAATATTGCTGACGAGGGCTAATGTTGATGATATACCGAGACATTGGGATGGAGTGATGATATCCTTGCAATTGAGTTCGGGGGCCGTGAAATTTTACGGAGAATGCCATCAATTTGTTAACTGACGTGCTTGACTGTGACTGGCGGTAGACAAGGTTAATCCAGTCGTCAAGGTGTTGGGAGAATTGGCCGCAAGAAAACTATACGAGACGAAATAAATTGATCACTTTATGCCAGCCTAGAGTAGCACTCAGACTACTTTATCTTCGTAGCCTAAGGTTTAGAGGCCCTTGCAACACAGTAAATCGGTGAGACGTAGCGCAAAGTAAGATATTTTATGTATGCATCCTGCATGCAAGATCAAGTACAAACTCAGCTATACGACATGACGCATCCTTGCCCCTCTTACCACCCTAGTTGGAACTATCGAAAGCACATGCATCCCATCTGACCCTGCGAAGATGACGCTCAGGATCCTTGATGTTATTCCGAGCGTGCAACCAACGACGATTGTCCATCAGAATAATGGAACCCTTGGGTAGATCCGACGATTTGAGGTGCACAGTTGTATGTGCCTGTACCTCCTGCTGCATGAGTGCTGTACGAAGCTCTTGCAACGCGAGCTTTGCTCGGGATGTCAATGGCGTGATGATGTCTTCTCTGAATCTGATCATGGTTGACTGGCCATTCGACATGAGAATACTTCCTGTGATGTGTTTTTTCTCGCATTTTATAAATTCCGGTGGGATGTCAATGCGGAACTCGGGTGCCATGAGAGCAGCTTTGCTTTCTGGGGACAGAAGTTCATTGAGCTTCTCAACGTTCATCACAGAGAGAGTTCCTCCACCGTAGCGATCGTGTTGAAGGACCTGAAGAGCAAAGTATCGAGGTAGCAGGGACTCATATGAACAATCTGTGTGCCAGGGGAACTCATTCATGGTTTCCGACCGGGCCTAATGAATTAGTTAGAGGAGTTAAGTGTTGGAAGGATGAACATACTTGGTGGTCACCCGCCTGGAACGTAGTCTCATTGGGTCGGACATCCCAAAACCAGCCACGCTTAGCACTATGCGATATAGGTAGGCGATGGTGATGGTGCTCATGCAGACTGACAAGAAGCTGCTTGAGATAAGAGCTTGAGGTATCGGGAAAGCCAAGGCTGATCTTGAGCATGCCTGTACGCTCTAGCTGCGACGACACTCGGTCGACATGGTCGCGTTTTTGGGCGTACGAGAGAGTAGGGGCTTCTAGGACTTGAAGTGTGTGCTGCGAGGCCAGAGTCGCAAGTCCACGAGCTGGGAGGGGAGAGGGATTTGACGCAAAGGGTCGAAGAAGACGAGCAGTACTTGAGAAACGCATGATGGGCTGTATGATGAAGACGAGGAAGTGACTAAGGCCCTGATGGGGCTTCGTCCGGGCTTATTAACAACGCCCGTGGAAGGTGCGCCCATAGGACTTTGTCTGGGTCTAGGTTTGTTGAGAAGCACCTTCCCATGTCAAGACATGAAGAGTCAACCTGCATCATTCTGCGTGTCGCAGCTGTCGCTCCTGCCATTGTTGAGTTGGATGTCTTCGATGGTACCCACTACGCGACCAGGGAAGGTGCAATGACATCCACCCTTCGGGCTCTCGAGTGATTTGCAACACCTGCCTGTCTTGACTGACCTGAAGTTATTTTCGTTACCAATACCAGATCTTGTCCCTCCGTGCATAAATAGCCTCGCAATGATCCTTCTTCCTTGACTATTATCCAACAAATCAACCCACCTTCAACTCTCAGCCCTCCAATCTCACAATGCACACACAACAGCTCACTCACATCTTTGTCGGTCCTGGTGCTGATGATGTTGCACCTGTCCCCAGTCACGGCATGGATGTGGCTGCCTTTGCGCGAGAGGAAGCCCAGCTACAGGAGTCAGTCCTGAAGCTATGCCCCGCAAACCTCTGGCACAATGGTTCCTATGCCTCGGGTTGTCCACGTCCTGTTCTTGTGGGTGACCATCACCAGCAGCAGATGCAAGATCTGCATGAGGCTTTGACAGCAGCCATTACGGATATTGTGCAACGCTGGTGGGGCGACACAGAAGCCCGGTTCCCAGAACGCATGCCCTTGGAGGCCAGAGAAGAAGAACTGCTCCAGGTGAGTACGACCGATATGAGACAGAATACCCGCAGGGATAGAGTTAACAAGACATTCAGTGGATCGAGAAACAAGTCGCGATCGGCAACCTGCCTCAGTTTGCGAAGTGTCTAGGCTCATGGCGCCCAGACTTCCTGGTAGAAGAGACCACCCAGCGCGAAGAATCATATTGCATCACCGAAATCAATGCGCGCTTCTCCTTCAATGGGTTCATGCATGAGGCATACGGTCAAGAAGCCATCAATCGGAGTGTTCGAGGTGAAACAACAGGGCTTGTTGGTGCCACGGACCCTGAGATCGTAAGTTTTAAGACATCCAATCCCACACTGTACCACGATTTGTTCTGACAGCAATGTAGATCTTGCAGGGATTGTTCAGCTTGTTCGATCCGGGATATCCCCTGCATCTGCTGAAGGGTGACGAAAAGGGCATTGATATTCACATGTTTATTGAAGCTGTCTGGCGTCGCTTCGGTATCAAGCCTAGACTGATAACCCCAGCACAGCTGAGACTACTCCCAGATTTGCGTAGCAAGACAGGGTACAGACTATGTTGCGTTGTCAAGAACCTCGATGAGCCGGCGATCAATGCTTGGAGGTTCACAGCCAAGAACGGCGAGGTCTGGGAAGAAATCCACCAAGTTGGATTGGAACTCCACCAGCGGGAGCTTGACGTGCTGGACTTGGAGGTGTTACGGCAGGTCAGCCTCCGATGCTTCAACGATATGCGTACCGTGTTGCTTGTGCACGACAAACGCATGCTGGGAATTATCAGGCAAGAATTGCCGCGACTGTTGGCTCGCGGCGTTCTGACAGATTCACAAGTTGAGGTTTTGAGCAGCGGCATCGTTGATACCATCCTTCCTGGATCCAATGAGCTGAACAACCTCATCCAAGCATCATGCAGTACTCCCCAACTACGACATGGCTTTATTTTGAAGCCTATTCGTAGCGGCAAGGGCGATGGGATCATCTTTGGTGATGACCTAACGGCTGACGAATGGATGTCCCGTCTCAAAGGTCTGACTTCTGCTAATATCGTCCCCGGCGTATCATGTGTCGTGCAGCGGCGCATCATTCCCCGCAACTACAATCTTGTGCTACGTGCCTCAGAAGGAATGGTGCAATATCCTCTTGTCGGCACATACCACGTCGCACATGGTAAGCTATTGGGACTTGGCACTTGGAGAGCTAGTGGAGGACGCATTGTTGCAGTATCTTCTGGCGGATCGTGGCTTTGTTCTGTTATGAGAAAGTAGTACGAGCGACATCCCTTGATGTTACCTAGATTCTGACTATCGTATAATGCGTCGATTTATTCAGCCAAGCATATCTAATCGCGAATACTTTTTGCTTATTTTAACACCAGTGACCAGCATTTGTGATCATTCCTGCGGTGATACATGTCAAGGGCAGCCTCGTATATGTCATGTCTTGAAATATGATACCATTTCCTTCATTCACCAGATCCCTAGCTCCCTAGCATTTACCTTACTCCACTGTTTGTTTCTCCGCTATAATATGACGGTGAGACATCCAGGCATTGGCCGGCCTCATCATCCCGTGTCTCGCGGAGGTGGACCAAACTCTCGGGCCTCTTCATCGATAGTCTCGTAGATCGCAGCAGGGGTCTAATGCACTCAAGTTCCTGGCCTAATCAATCTCGATGACATAGCTATGAGAAAATTGGCAACCTGTAATCATTCACTGCGACTAACATATCTGGTTGATGTGTGAAGGGAGCTGTCCATCGCCAGATCAATCAGTCTTGTGCCTTTGACATCAACTCTTGCGAATGCTCCAATGCTTCAATTATGAGTCAAACCTTTCCGCTGTCTCTGGCCAGCGTAGCATTGGCGGTGCCGCTACTTTCATGTTCTGTTGCACTACAATCGGCCTTTACACAATCGAGGAACGGGAAAGCTAGAGATCAATTCTACGAAGATGTTGATGGATGCGCCTCTCCAGAAACGCTTGCAAAGTTTACGAATAAGAACTCCAAGGGCTTCGTTATCGCGATTTCTGCAATTGGCGCCGGGACATCCATTGCTGGTTTGGTTGTGACTACCCTTCACCATGGCTCAGTTATCGTGGCTGTATTAAATGTTGCTACTTGGGTAAGTTGTTCCTCTGGCTGGTTTGCACGATCTAATGTGTTTAGGTACTGGCCTTTGTTCATGGCATTTGTATCGCTGTCCAACACTCACCTGTGGTAGCTCACAAGTTGGGAATCTTGTTACTAGCCACTGCTCTAGCTTTGACAGTCTCGTCGCTACCTCGACTCGGCCATTTATATCCCAATTCTAGCCAAGCTCTCACGAGCGCGATCGTTCTTACCGTCGTCAACACCTTGTCCGCCATCGCATTGACGTTTGCCAGCACCTGTCTCCCACGACGACCCGACGTCTTCCACAGAAACGTCGCTGTCGATCGCCAATACAGTACATATTTGCTAGGTCGTTTGACCTGGACATGGATTCAACCTCTTCTGCGTCATGCTGCGCAACAACAGGACTTGGATGCAAAAGATGTGCCTCAAGCGGATTCACGGTTGCGATCGCAAGAGCTCAAGAAACAGTGGGATCAACAACCACGACACGATTCACTGGTCCGCTATATAGTGGCTCTATATAAGGGCAGGCTTGTCTTCTTGTGGGCAGCGACTCTGGTTCGGTGTGCTGTTAGCATTCTTCCGTTCTGGTTTATGCTCAAGATCATCAATGTTCTCGAAGACCACACGACACCATCAGATAATATGAAGTTGATGGTGTTTGTCTTGGGCATGTCGTTGTCAAATCTATTGGACTCAGTAAGGATATCCTCCAATCTTCTTCTGTGACGGCGAACTGACAGGTTTTAGTGGATGGAGGGATGGGCGTATTGGTATTCTCTTGAAAGTCTTGGCATACCGATTAGATCTCAGATCTCTGGGCTCATCTTCGGCAAGGTCCTATTGAGGAAGAATATCAGAACTACGGGTGGTGATGACTCTGTCTCCGAGTTCGATGCCACGTCGGAGGAAGACGAGACTTCCCTCAAGTCCCACCAAGCCATCGTCAATTTAGTCGGCATCGACACGGAGCGTCTCTTCTACTTTCTACAATACCATTTCCTCATCATAGCTGGCGTCCTCAAACTCATCATCTTCTCAGTCTTCCTTCTTCGCATCCTAGGATGGCTTCCCCTTGTTGCAGGTATCGTGGCATGGGCTCTCACTTTACCTTTCAATACCTGGTTCTCGGGCAAGGTGCTTGCAGAGTCGAGAACATTGATGAGACATCGCGACGTCAAGTTGTCGAAGATTAGCGAGGTGCTTACTGGTCTGCGGCAGATCAAGTTTTCTGCTCTAGAAGCACAATGGGAACAGAGAATTCTAGCCCTGCGAAACGCTGAGTTGGCGACGTTGTGGAAGTTCTTTCTTGCTGATAGTGGGCTATTTGCATGCTGGGTCATCAGTCCAATCTTGCTGGCTGTCGCGGCCTTGACTGCATATGTACTTGTTCATGGTACACTATTGCCTTCCGTCGCGTTTGTCAGTATCGGAATATTTAATACGCTTGAAACAACTCTGGGTTCTCTTCCCGAACTCTTCACCCTGGGACTAGACTCGTTGGTGTCGCTGAGGCGAATCAGTACCTATCTTGATGAACCGGAGAAACAGACTGAGTTGCTCGTGGGCGACAGGATCAGCTTCCACAATGCATCTGTTGCCTGGCCCAGTGCTTCAGAGAAGTCAATGGAAGGTGACTTTGCTCTCTCCAAGCTTAGTCTGTCCTTTCCTAACCATGCGCTTTCTGTCGTGTCTGGCAAGGTCGGCACAGGCAAGACCCTCCTTTTGTCCGCCATCTTGGGAGAAGCCGATCTACTGAGCGGCTCAATCTACATACCCAGAAAACAACCAATTGAGACTAGAAACTGGATCATACCAGGTTCAATTGCCTACGTCAGTCAGACCCCATGGTTAGAGAACGCTTCCCTTCGCGACAACATCCTCTTCGGTCTTCCGATAGATAAGTCAAGATACAACAAAGTCCTAGAAGCCTGTGCTCTGAAGGAAGATCTTTCCTTACTTCAAGACGGCGATGATACAGAAATCGGAGCGAATGGTGTCAATCTAAGCGGCGGCCAGAAATGGCGTGTTACTCTTGCGCGAGCTGTATACTCGCGTGCAGAAATTCTCTTGATGGAGGATATTTTCAGCGCTGTTGACTCTCATGTCGGGGCTTCTATCTATGACAAATGTCTTACTGGGGGTATCTGTCACGGAAGGACGAGGATTGTCGTAACTCATCATCTGGGTCTTGTTATGCCCGGTGCTAGCTTCTTTGTTGAGCTTGGCGATGGCGGAGTTCTGTACTCTGGCCCTCCTAAAAGTCAATTCGAGCTGTCGGACGGTCAATTGGACTCCTCAGAAGCATTGGGTGCAGATACCCAGGACACTGCAAAGATGGACAACGGTTCCCATCATTTCTCAGGCCGTCGTCAATCCTCAGTTTCTACCGTCGGAGGCGAAAACCAGCCTTCTAAGCCAGAAGATGCGCCGAAGAAGTTCATGCAAGAAGAAACGCGTCAGAAAGGCAATGTCAAAGGGGGTGTCTATCTGGAATATGTCAAGGGTAGCGGTGGTATTCGCCCATGGCTTGTTTGCATCGCCGTTTACCTTGCCTATCAAGCTGGAATCCTAGGAAGAGCCTGGATCCTTCGCATCTGGACTGCCAGATCTAGTGCAGGCGCAGACAGCGTCCATCACATTACTAGTTCGACATTCTCAACACAGCAGCTTCTTTTCCGGTCGTCCACACAGATCGAACTGGATCCTGATGTTCTGTTCTATCTGAAGCTCTATATCGCGATTTCTGTGGCTGCAGCAGCTGTCGGGATTCTACGATACCTGTCATCCTATTATCTTGCCGTCAGGGCCAGCAAGTCACTTTTTGAGAAGATGCTTTTCGCTGTTATGCATGCCCCTCTGCGATGGCTGGACACAGTCCACACTGGTCGGATCCTAAATCGCTTCACGGCAGACTTTAATATTGTCGATGAAAGAATTGCTATGACATGGTCTCTCTTCTTCTCGCATCTCCTGAGGCTTGTCAGTATCTGCATCGCTTCCTGCTTCGCATCTGTATACCTTATTCCGCCGGCGGTTGTACTGTTGGCCATTGGCGCTGTCATAGGCAACAGATACCTGATTGCTAGTCGGCCTTTGAAGCGTCTCGAAAGCAATGCCAAATCACCTGTGTTTGAGCTATTCAACACGACATTAGCTGGTATTGCCACTATCCGCGCGTTTCGGAAGACTCAAACGTATCTTGAGCAGATGCACAGTAACCTGAACGCTTGGACGATGACAACGTTTTACATCGCCTTAGCCAATCGATGGATGAGCTTTCGAATGGCCCTTATCACTGCCCTCTTCAGCATCACTGTTGGTATCGTCATAATCGCCAAGTCGATTGACGCTGCACTAGCTGGACTAGCCCTATCATTCATACTGGACTTTTCCGAAAGCCTTCGCTGGACTATCCGATCATACGGAGATATGGAGTTGGAAATGAACTCCATGGAGCGAGTGGTGGAGTATATGAACCTCGAAACGGAATACCTTGGTGGCTTGAATGCTGCTGCAGCGTGGCCAAGCTCTGGCAATCTGGAAGTGAAGGACTTGGAGGTCGCGTATGCATCTGATCTACCGCCTGTGCTGAAGGGGTTGAACTTCAAGATCAGACACGGCGAGCGGATTGGTGTGGTGGGTCGGACCGGTGCTGGCAAGTCTTCACTGACCCTGGCTCTCTTCCGTTTCCTGGAGGCGAGGTCGGGAAGTATCGCTATTGATGGGGTCGATATATCGATGCTCAAATTGAAGGACTTGAGGTCAAAAATGTCCATCATTCCTCAGGTAAGATTATCCCGTTCATTTGACTGCAAACAACTGACAAGTCTACAGCACCCCGTCCTCTTCTCCGGAACGATCCGCTCCAACCTCGACCCATTCGGTGAATACACCGACATCCAACTCTACGAAGCCCTCGCCAGGGTCCATCTCATAGGCCAAGACGATACATCCGACAGCAGCATCTTCAACGATCTATCGAGTCCCATATCCGAGTCCGGCAGCAACCTTTCTCAAGGCCAACAACAACTCCTCTGTATCGCGCGGGCGCTCCTTGCTGCTTCCAAGATCATTGTTCTTGACGAAGCGACATCTGCCATCGACATGGCCACCGACGTCTTAATACAGAAGAGTATCCGCGAATGGTTCACTGATAGGACCATGATCGTTATCGCGCACCGGCTGAGTACTGTTGCCGACTTTGATAAGGTCCTCGTGCTTGATGGAGGGCGGATGGTGGAGTTTGGGACACCAAGGGAGTTGTGGGAGAAAGATGGTGCGTTTAGGAGGATGTGTACAAGTGCGGGAGGTAGCGAGGAAAAGAACTTGAGACGGGTCATCATGGGTTGACCTTGTCATGAGTCGTATGCGTAGACTGCGCTTTCGAATTAATGCATCTAATGCATTTAGTCTTGCTTGAGCTTCTGGGATCGCGTCCGTCGTGATGGTGGCTCATCATGGGCGAGTTCTCCTTACGCCGAGAGCATAAGAGACGAAAGACTTTGGTCTTCTTATGCGAGCTTAGACTAGCACTTAGGCTACTTTATTTTAGCAACCTAAGCTTTAGAGGACAATTCTTCTGTTACTTACCTAACGCCTTTGACGATCTTCCTCCCAAGTTCGCTTTTGGCTTTCGCGTTTTAGCTTCTCGCTCAGGCTCAGAGTCCGAGATCTCTACATCCTAGGCAAAGATAGGAGGATTTGGCGGGACGTGGCAAGCTAATCCCGCTTGAGCTTCTGGGCGCGCGTCCGTCGTGATGGAGGCTCGTCGTTCAAAATCTTTGTCTCACGCCGGATCCGGTCCTCCTCTCGGACTTTCTTCTGGCGCTGAGCCTCTCTCAGGCTCGGAATCCTCAATCTCTGCGTCCTAAGCAAAGAGAGGAGGATCCGGCAGAGGCAGAACGCCGTACCCGAAAAGCTCGGGGGTTGGGCTCGGAGGCTCGGGGGCTCGGGGTCCGGAGCCCGGGGCTTGATGGGGTGCATGGGCGGTTCTTGCATCCCTTGGTCTAAGATAATTTTTTTAACTTAATCCCACGATACAATAATACTGGAATTTGTGGAGTGCTTACCGGCAGCAGGGTCGATGTCCAAGGGAGGAACCCTTGGATGCCGGGGGCCCGGCGAGAAAACAGCACATGCTCCCGAGAGCCAAGGTGGGTTGCCAACTTGGTGGCTCTGAAGAAGTCATCCCCGAAAGGGGGCACCGCACCACACGACAAACAAAACGACCACCCTCGAGCGACCAATCGATCTGGGACTTGAGGAGGTGGGCGTAGTATCGGCCATTTACAGCCTCTCACCCCAACTCCTCGTTCACCTTCATCTTGTTGACTTGCTGTTGCAGCTCTTACCCTACATAACAGTTAGATATGCTAACGTATAAAGGTATACAACTCAATTGGTGTAGGTAACTTACAGGGAACAATGGGGGCGGGCGCAATTTCTTCTGGAACAGGGAGTTCCAGCTCCTGTTCGTCGATGGCCATGTAATCCTCGGGCCACTCCCAGCCCTCAGCAAAAGTAGTTTGAGAAGCCATGGTTCTGCTCGGGATTTGGTAGAGAAAACTAGTCGATCAAACAAAGAATGGTGGAGTTTGTATAACAGCGTCTGTATAGTGAAAGTCGAACTTAGGAATTTTGTTCATTGTCTGAAAGTGATGCGTATGTATTCGGGTTATCGGGTGTGATGATGAAGGAAGGAAGCTAGCGAGCTGTAGCTAGAAGTGGGTCCTGAGGCACCCACCTCTCAACACTGGCTCGCTCCTTCCTAGGTACTTTGAGAAGGAGCCCTCCTGGGTCTGCATACCTACAGGTACCTACCTAGGTATCTTAGGCAAGACTCCTGTTGCCGGGCTGACCAAGGCCAAGAAGCGGAACTCCAGAAAACGCGACCTCAAGCAATCGTTTACTAATGGAGCGGCAAGCGAGAATGGTGAATTTCTGGCTCGAAAACGTGCTCTCTTAAGTGTCCACAGTACAATTCTGGGAGCAAATAAATATGATGCTAATGGCAGTGCGTGAGCTCAGAATAATTGGAATTACATTAAGGAACTAATGGATAATGGTTCAAAGACATATTGAAAGGATATTTGCTCAAGATATCTATATCAGACTGTGTGGTAAAAGGGTCTTCTCTGTAGAAACTCTGTATCTGGGTATGCTATTGAACAACTGACAGATTCCAAGTTACTCTCCCTATTTCGAAGCTTAGAGCGTTATTTATCTCTGGGTTTTTGTGGTTCAAGTCTAGACGCTGATTGGAGATACATCGCATCAAGTAACGTCGCCAATGGAAAATATGTCGAACACTGCCTGTCACCGGCACAATCAAGGAAGGCGTATATCATTAAGTAATGGTCGTATTCAACGGAATGAGTAAGACATTGATATATCGGTTCTCTATACAAGCTGAGTGAGTACCACAAAAAGACGTGTAGGGTAACAAACATTGCCGTGAAGTAGGTCGACATGGCTTGAGTAGAAACTAACCTAAACCACGACAAGGTCAGGGGTCTTCGGCATCCAGCTTAGACTCAACGAGATAGGCGAAGTCCACGTGGACTGCCTTAGCTTAGCTGTCAAAATCTCAATCTCGCGACATCTACTTTTTCTGACCTAGTGGTGGCGTTCAGGACAAGCTTTCTTGATGGGTGTTAGCTCCGGAACCAATGGAGCCTCTGAGAACGGCCGTAACGACGCGTCTTACTATTTCCAGAGACAGAATTCGATAGTTTTAAGTGAGTACCCCTGTATTTGACCGTGACGTTGTTGTCACTGTGAGTGGTTTGGTACAGAGCTTTTGTGAAGCGGCCCAAATGAGGTCGTGTGCGGAACCGAAGTTGGACATAATAAGCTAGAGTGAAGTAAGTGGCAAAAAGGATTGGGGGTTCGCTAAGAAGGCAGAGGAGAATGGGGGTTATTGGGGTGGATTTGTGCTGGACATAGGGTAAATAGAGGAGGGCAGTCATGTACTTAAACTCTTCTAGCATTTAGACGTGATCTTAGACTGCTTAGTGCTATTGGAAGCCCAAAAGACAAAGGGTCAAAATAACAGAAATTTCATGACTGGTATCAATGACCTACATGCCCTTCGTGATGTGGATGAAGGCCTCCTGAGAAGCCTCTTCTTGGCGATCTTTGGGCAAACGCTTAAGTTTACCAACCATCTGGTTCCTCCCAAACGGCCGTCACTAACAAAATCTGATTGGTCTTAGTCCCTGACTAGAACACCAGAAGATTCAACTTCACCGTTGAGCTCATTCCCAAACGGGCATATTTGTCCGTCGTGACATAATTCCTCCGGAGCTAACACGATCACGGCCGAGTCGACCCCTGACCATTGTAACTTGATCCAAGTGTTTCATTCGCTTGCTTCAAATCTAGTTCGTCTACTTCGGTTCTAAAATTCGATAGTTTATTAAACCCTTAAATTCAGCTGTTCTTCTGCCCGAGACTACGTATTGCCTGCGGACGAAGCGAGTAATCCAGAACTTGATGGACTTGCAACCTGTGACAGTTATCGCCTTCTCATCGGGAGTCGAGGCTTTTGTATGTGATCAGTCGATTAATTTTATATCACTACCTGAAACCCCGGTAGCAATGTAACCTACCTATTCACGTATTTCTCTCGTTCATTGTCCCTTGTGTTGTTTCTTTGTGCTGTTGTTGGAATACGGTTCACGATGGCCAGACTCCTCTGGTTACTGCTTCCATTTGTTGGAAGCAGTCTTGCAAAAGAAGGTTCTGTTGCCCATTCTTTCGTTAATTCTGCCTCCGGCTCTTACACTCATTCCCTTCCTGTCACTCCTTTGAACAATCTCAATAATGGAGATATCGAGTCGTCGTCATTCACTCTTCAAATCAATCCACTACTTGTTCGACGATCGTCGGCATGTAAGCCTCGAGCGCCTCTGGGTGGCCCTGTGATCGCCGACTCTTTGGCTGCTACAATTCAGTCAGTTACGACTACCGGTGATAAATTTGGTGTCACAACGAGTTCCGGATCGACTTCTGAGAGTGCTGTGAAGTTGACTTCCACTGTCATCTCCAGTGCCGCCTCTAGTGCTGCCAGTACCTACACAACAACCGATGAGACAACCACATCGAATTCCGAGAGTGTTGTCGAGTCGACTTCCAGTGTCGTCTCCAGTGTCATCTTCAGTGTCGCCTCGAGTGTCGCCTCGAGTACCATCAGTGCCTACACGACAACCGATGAGACATCCCGATCGACTTCTGGAAGTGTTGTGGAGTCAACTTCCAGTACCATCTCCAGTGCTGTCACTACGCACACAACTTCTGATGAGGCATCGACGTCCACTGTCAGTGGTCTCAATGGCAAGGAGGTAGTTGAGACAACACCGTCGTCGGGCAGCACCTCGAGCGAAACGTTAGGCTCTGAAACCACCACATCTACACTCGCCCTTACGCAAACCGAAACTAGTGGCAGCTCGTCGACACTGGATGCCACCTCGGACTCCTCTAGCGATGGCACGACCACAACTGGATCCTCTACCGGGGACTTGATTAGTACCACCGCTGTCAGCCTTGAATCAGAGACCTCGTTCGCAGAGTCAAGTGCACAGCAGGCGTCGACCACATCTTCTCCATCCTCATCAACCGACACGACCTTTGAGCTCGGAGCAAAAGCTGCATCTACTGAGACAAGCGACACATCCACGTTCTCCTCAGAGGCTTCACTGTCCTTAATAGAATTCCCTTCATACACATCCTCTTCAGAGGCTTCACTTTCCTTAACCAAATTTCCTTCTTCTACACTCGGTTCATCAGACCCAACATCATCATCGGAGAGTGTGGTTGTAACATCGACTGACTCTCCTTTAGTGCTCACAGTAGCCGCCGACGGCAGCGGAGACTACACAGCCATCAACGATGCCATTAAAGCCGCTCAAACAAGCGGTTACCCAACCGTCACTGTTCTCGCGGGTACTTACACCGAGAATGTCGTCATTAAAGCCACAGCAGCTGTCACCATCGCTGGTGAAACATCCAAGAAGCGCGATGGTGCCTCTGGGGTCGTTATCGAAGCGGCTAGTGGTGACACCAATCCCGCACTTTCCTTCAACACCGATGCAGCGGCAGGCATTAGCTGGAAAAACATCAAATTTTCCAACTCTTTGACCGGAAATTCTATCGGCGCCGTTTTCCTTCGCGGTTCGAAGAATGCTTTCTATAACTGCGAATTCGTCTCTGCGGGTATCGCTGCTATCACTGGTAGTTATGCATCTGCTATCATCGCAAACTCTTATATCGAGGCTCAAGACAAGGTCATTTACCAAAACCCGTCTCTATATATCTACGGTACGACAATCACTGCTACCAACTCCAATGCGCTGCTCGTCTACAACAAAGGTGCCACGTCCGGAAATACACTATACAACTCAACCGTCGTCTTCGACACCTGTGAAGTTGTCCAGAAGAGCGGAGCCAAGAATACCCGCGTCTTCCTCGCCGCTGGGAATGGCGATGGCTCGGTCGCCGTCTTCCGCGACACCAGCTTCGCGTCAGACTTCTTGGCTGCCTCAGGCGTTTACGTCGATACCAAAACGCAGTCCTCCCTAAACCGCTATGTCGAGTTCGGTACGACTGGTGACGTGTCGGATCGCTCCAAATATATGACTTTGATCACTGACCCTAAGGATCTCTCACCTTACGAGATCTCTGCTCTCTTCAAGGGAGCCTTCCCCAGTGTGGCTGTGTCATCGGTCGATTGGATTGACTCCTCCGTTTTGAGTGCTATCAAGGCGAGCAACGCTAAGGACTCAAAAGAAGCCGAGACAACTTCTGCCGATATCGCTACCACGACCTCTGATTCACTGATCACCACGACCGCGTTATCGGCCACCTCATCGGGTACATCATCGGATGCCTCTTTTGGCACTTCCTCTGTCGCTTCCTCTGGCTTCACATCTGTCGCAAGCACCACTGAAGAAGAGACCACGACATCCGCAGCCCCAACTCAGTCATCATGCGCCCTCCCATCTGCTGTCCCCAGCACGGCCCTGGTCGTTGGCCCCAAATCCAACCCATGTGCCTCTTACGATACTGTCGCTTCTGCCGTTGCCGCGCTGCCCAAGGATGATACCACACAGCACATCTACATCCTCGCCGGAAAATATCAAGAGAAGGTTACCATCCAGCGCGTCGGTGCGACTATCGTCCGAGGTCAAACCACCGATGGAAACTCGGCCAAGAATAATAAGGTCACGATCACCTCCAGCAATGGCGTCCTTTCAAACAACGGCGGATCCTCGGGCACAGCTACTTTTTCTGCCAATCAGTACGAGGCGAAGCTAGTTTCCTTCTACAACATCAACTTCGAGAATGCGTTTGAAGCGGCGGCCAACACTGTCGCTTTGGCTGTTTTCGCTAAGGGAACGAAGGTTGCTTTCTATGGATGCGACATCAGCTCATCGCAGGGCACTCTATATCTCGACTATGGCAACTTCTTCATCAGTCATTCCATCCTTCGCGGTACGACGGACTTCCTGTGGGGACAGGGTGCCGGCTATGTGTATAACTCGGTTGTTGTTTCAAAAGGGACGATAACAGGTCAGGCCATCGCCGCACACAAGTTCCAAGGCCAATACGGTGGTTCGCGATTCGTCTTCGATCTTTGCGCCGTTGTACCTGAATCCAGCTCTGTCCCCGAGGGCAGTACATTCCTTGGTCGCGATTACAACGCCAAGTCAAACGTCGCGTTTGTCAATTCCTATCTCGATGGCCATATTGCCCCGTCAGGCTGGAAGGTCTCTTCCCCCTCGACCTTCGCTGGCACATTCACCGAGGGGAACAACACGGGTCCTGGATGGGATTCTTCATCTCGGGTCTCTGCTGCTACAATCGTGAAGGACACTTCTTCGATCAACGCCGCTGCTATCCTTGGTGGAGATGCTTGGATTGACAAAGACTCTATTGCGCCTTTTCAAGGGTAGCCTGACTCCAAGTATGCTCAGGATGCGACTACAACTTCAGCTTCCGATACTACTACTGCAACTGCCTCCGCAACGACGAGTGCATCGGAAGTTGGCTCTACCTTGACAGTCGCCCCTTCGCCAACAGGTGATCAGTTCAAGACCGTCGCATCTGCTCTTGCGGCTATCCCCGATGATGGCGAGGACTACACGGTCTTCATCAAAGCTGGTTCCTATAACGAGCAACTCAACCTCAATCGGGGGCGGGGTCGTGTCACTCTTCGTGGTGAGACCAGCTTCGAAAATGACTTTACCCAGAACCAGGTTCTCATCTGGTTCAAGTTGGGTTATAGCACTGGAGCGTCGCGCAACGAAGAGACTCCTGTCCTCTTCTGGAAGACCACCACGGCAACAGCCGGTCTCTCGCTGTACAATCTCAACTTCACCAACACCTACCCACAAACGCGCGATACAGCTGCCCTCGCCGCGGACTTTTTCGGGAACGGAATGGCGGCATACGGCTGTTCGTTTGAGGGCTTCCAGGATACGCTGCTGGTGAACCAGGGTGTCCAGGTGTTCTCCAACTCTTACATCTCTGGCAGCGTGGATTTCATCTGGGGCTACAGCAAAACCTACTTCCACCAGTGTTACATCGCTTCGAACACACCCAATGCCTACATCACAGCGCAGAACCGAAAGTCCTCTTCCTGGGCTGGCGGCTTTGTGTTTGATACTTGCAAGGTGACATACACTGATAGCTATGGCACCGACTTTGGCAACACGGCTCTTGGTCGACCTTGGTCTCAGTATGCGCTTGTGGTGTACATGAATTCGTTCCTAGATAAGCATATCTCTAAGGCCGGTTGGTCAGCTTGGTCAACAAGCAACCCTCAGACTTCGGTAAGTTTGCAAATACTTAGGATATCATGACTATCCTACCTAAGGTTGTTTAAGGATCGTCATGGGCTTATGATCCACAATAAGTCCCCGGTCGCATTCTGGCAGATTCTCATATATCTATATACCCGAGCAGTGTATCTAGAAGCACACTAACAGCAAATAGGATGTACTCTTCGGCGAGTTCAATAACACGGGTCCAGGAAAATGGACCTCGTCTCGAGTAAGCTTTGCAACACAGCTCACCGAGTCCCAAGCCGCTGCTTATACTCTGGGCGGTTTTATCGGAAGCACGAGTTGGTTGGACATGAAGGCATACAATCTTGTGCCTAGTTACACAGTTGGCGACTCCGCTGCTGCCGACCCAGAACCAGAAGTCTCCTGGCCATCACACCCTTCAGATGGCACGACACCCCCCAAGGACGCAGTTGTCGTGTCTGTTGGTGGAGAGAAGTCTGGTTCATACTCAAGTCTCACAGACGCGTTGAAGAGCCTTCCCAAGGACTCGACTCCTCAAGTCATCTTCATCTATCCTGGAACATACGAAGAGCAGGTGCCATCAATCAACCGACCTGGCCCTGTCACCATCATCGGATACACCGAGACCGAGCCCGGAAAGACATACACGAGCAACCAAGTCACGATTACCCAAGCTAAGGGACTCTCGGTCGCAGGAACAATCCCTGCCGGTCGCAGTAATGCGGACACTGCGACTATCGCAACAGCCAGCACTAAAATCGCCTTTTACAACGTCAAGTTCATCAACACTGACAATCTTGACGGTGCGACACCTAGTTACGTGACTCTCGCTGCCAGTGTGTATGGCGACAAGATCGGCTTTTATGGCTGCGAAATGATCGGATGGCAAGACACCTTGTTGACAGGTGCTACTGCGGGCTATCAGTACTACGAGAGCTGCTACATTGATGGCGCAATCGACTTTAGTGAGTTCCTATGATAAGCAGAAAGGGCTACTACTAACCAAAACTTAGTCTGGGGTTACAGTAAGGCCTTCTTCAAGGGCTGTACCATTGCTGCCAAGCGGGCCAAATCAGCCATCACCGCGCATAGTCGCAAAGACGCAACTGCAGTTGGAGGATACATCTTTGACCAATGTCTTTTCACCGAGGCTGCTTCATCCACGGTTGATTTGACAGGGCAGGTTTATCTTGGCCGACCTTACAGTGCTTACGCCCTCGTGGTAGTGAAGAACAGTTATCTGGATTCTGTCATCCAGCCCGCTGGTTGGAAGATCTGGTCTACCAGTGATCCTCGCACTGATCATGTTACCTTTGCGGAATATGCCAATGAGGGTCCGGGAAGCTGGGAAAAGAATTCGGCGGCACGTGAGACTTTTGGTTTCGCTACTCTTCTGACTAAGGACGACTACTCTCTTGCCTCCGTGATGGATAGCACTGACTGGATCGATATGACGTTCTGGGACTCGATCGTTACACCAAAGCCTACCACACCTGTCGTGCCTGTCCCTGATCCCAACGCTGTTTACAGTGGCAAGACCCCACCCCCTGGCGCTTTCATTGTCTCCAAGGAAGCTATCGAGGGGGTCATCACTTACAGCACGATCCAAGCTGCGATTGATGCCCTTCCCGTCTCGAGCAAGGTCACACCCACTGTTTTCATCTACCCCGGTACATACAAGGAGCAGATTGTCCTCAGTCGTGCTGGCACAACCTTCTTCATCGGATATTCTGAATTGCCAGATGACAACTCCCAAAACCAGGTCACTATTACATATGACAAGGGCATCGACACACAGGCGGATGCGTCCAACTCCGATTCGGCCACATTCTATGCCACCGGAAATTACTTCCAGGCTGTGAACATCAACTTCGAGAACTCATTCGGTACAACCAACAAGTAAGTGCACACAATTTAGATATGTGGGATATACTGACATATCGACAGCTACGCCAGCCTTGGCTTTGCGGTCAAGAGCAGCAAGTTTGCTTCACTCTATGGCTGCCAGGTCTACGGAAACCAGGACGCTCTCCTGATCAATGGCAACCTTTTCGCATACAACAGTCTTTTCACCGGCAATATTGACATGATTTGGGGTTCCGGAGCTGGATACTTCCTCAAGTCCACCATTGCGCCGAATAAGGATAAGATTGCGTTGACGGCGAACAAGAAAGGAACCAACACTGGTCCCAATGGTTTCGTCTTCGACCAGTGCACCATTACTCCTGCCGATGAGGCGTCGTTCTCGACTATCTATCTAGGCCGACCGTGGGATCAATTTGCTCGTGTTGCCTATATCCAGTCTGATCTTAGTGCATCAATCGCTGCTGTCGGCTGGACTGGTTGGACTAAGAGTGATCCTAGGACCGAGAACGTCATTTTTGGTGAATACGACAACACTGGTCCTGGAGCTTCGACTAGTAGTCGTGCATCTTTCGCCAAACAGCTTTCGGATGATGAGGTTGCCCAGTTTCAATTGGGCACTTTCTTCCCTTCTACAAGCTGGATCAACATGACGCTCGTTCGCGCGACTCCCTTTGATGCAGCTGTAGCTGCCACGCAGACATTCAGCTCGACCACTGTCTACACCACTCAGACTGTCACGTCTTCTCAGACTCTGTTCTCCACATTGACTGGTGCCGAGGTGACCATTACTGAGAAGTCCACATCTACTCAGGATATTGGTACTACCATTACACCAGACCCGACGACCAAGACTATGATTGAGAAAGCGACAGTGACCGAAACGACTCAAGTTACCCAGGCCGACAAGCTAGTCACCGTCAAGTCAACCGAGATTGTGGATGTTGGCAAGACTGTTACGCCTGCTGTCGTTACCGAGACTTCAACCCAGGTCTTTGATGCCACTGTCACTTCTTGGGTTACAAAGCCTGCCAAGGCAGTCACCACGACTTCAACAACTATGGGCGCTACTGTTACTCCTAAGTCAGTAACTGAGAACGTCGTTGAGCGGACGACAGTGGTGATTAGAAAGACCACCAGCCCCAAGGCAATCACCGTCAAGAGCACCACAACTGTGGTAATAGGTACTGGCGGTACTACAACAACTTCCTTGAAGGCTACTACTGTTCTATCGACTACTGTAACGACTTCTGTCAAGATTGTCAGCAAGACCACTACACTGAAGTGTGTCCCTACTCAGGACAAGCGAGACTTGGGCGGTGACGTGGCAATTCTCAGGCCCCGCGCTGCTGTCGTGTTCGGCAACCCATCTGTTGACCTCGCTTCTGGCCTGACACGGCGTGACCTTGACCTAGGGTCTATAAATCTTGAGGCTCGTGCAGCTGGTCTTTCCACCGTTACAGTCACCGTTGTTTCAACTTTTACTACCAACGTCAAAACTTCAATCATGACAATTCCTGGTAGCACTGCGACCACTCAGGTCATCAGGACTAAGACCATCGGAAAGACAAGCACCCTCAAACCTGCAACTGTCATCGAGGCATCTACTTCTGTCGCAACTCGATACGCTACTTCCACTATTCCTGGCTCAACATCAACCACGACTACCGTGACCACCAAGGAAACAGGCAAGACAACGACCCTCAAGGCCGCTACCACTACTGTCGTCGTCGCATCTACATCTGTCGTCACCGATAAGAAGACCTCCACAGCCCCAGCAAGCACAGTAACTGTGTTGAAGACCCTCACTACAACTCTGCCCGCTGGAACCGTGAAGGTCACCACCACTAGCACCGTTAAGCAGACATCCCCTGTCACTCTGGATCAGAAGACTGTGACGAACTGGACGACTGTCAAGTCTACTTTGAAGCCCTCCAGTACGGTGACTGTGAGGAGTACTGTGTCAAAGACTACTACGTCTGTTGTCAAGGAGACAAAGACGGTCTGGGCGACGAGGACTAGCAAGGGCGCGGCTGCTTGTACCAACTAGGACTGAGTTTTCACTTCATCAGCACGATATGAGTGCGTATATAATTGGATAATACTGTTAAGCTAATAGAACGAGGATTGTTTGTCTGCATACCCATCGCATGTGAACTTGTTTGAGCCCAACGCGGTCTAACTTAATTATCTAAATTATCTATAGGATAGATAATAGATAGTCTAAATTGCCATAAACTAACCTACATATTTTGTCTCTTATGCCCGCAGCAGCGAAGTCTCCCGTGACCGAAAAGCGCAGTAATCTCTCGCTCACTGGCAAGTTATTGGGTGGCGTCTATAGGACTAGACCTTGTCTTGACACGGATATCAAATTCCGTCTTGCAAATTAGCTTCACTTACATAAGGATGGTTTCGGCTTTAGAGAACCCTATTGACCTCACTCAGTCCCTCTGGGTCAAATGTCGCGGTCGCCCAAGACCTTCTCAAGCCATTACCATGTCGTGGCTATGTAATGGCATCTTACGTCAATATCAGAGCAAAACTGTTGTCTCAATCGTTGCATCATATTTTGAGTGGCCTTGTGGCACTGGGAGTGCTATTCACCTTCGCTACGACTACCTAGGCAAGGTTAAGCATGTTCAACTCACTCTGTAGCAATTGGCACCATAAGTTAAAATGCGACGCGACCAAATGAATTACTATAGACAGATAGAGAGTACTCTAGAAATGAGGGAAAAGTTCAACCCATTCAGGAGACAAGAAAACCCCGACCGGCGACTGGCGCAAGCTTAAGAATGACTCAACGATAATAAACACACGCGCTGCGAAATATAAAACGGCGATGATGGAAAGCAATACAACAGACAAAATTGTGACGATGCTTTCAAATTCTTCAGTCGTTATTGATTCGAGGGTATCTTGCAAGTAGGAAATAAACGAGACAAAAATTGCACAGGAAGGAATACAGCAAATGATGAGCAAGCAACTAACCTTCCACATAAGCTCTTCCACGTATGAAGGAAAGGATTGGCCCCATATGGTCAGGTGAACGCCACCATACAAGCCAGATAGGGCTATGGCAAGTATGATAAATGGCCAGGAATCTGGTTTGGTCATGGATTCCTTCCAATCTATGCCGTTCTCCTTAGTGTCGTCTTCCCATTGTAGATGGAGGATTGACTCTCCCTCCCAAAACAGCTTCTCCCAATTGCTAACCAACTTTGGCTCCAATTCTTCCAAGAGTGGAAGGAACAAGACTTTTCGATCGAAAGAACTATCATGTGGCTCATTCCGTCGATCAATGTTCTGCATTATAATCCTGTCGGACTCTTTGGCCAGTTTCTATCGATCTTCGAAAGGGAAAATGCTAAGGATGGCTTCCCAGCGCTCCAGAAACTCAGGTTGCGATATCAACCAGGCACCCGTAGACTCACCCTGTGGATCAAGGTAGTAAGTCGATGAGCCTCGGAGCTTCTTCACTTTTGAGCTGGACAGCGCAAGTCCTGATGGTAAGATATCACCCTCGCGCATTCTTGATCCCGGTATACGGTCAATCCACCGCATAAATAACCCATTAACGTCGGTGGGAGGTATGGCATCGCCTCCCTCTTTGGGTGGGAATAATACCATCTTATACGATATTTCGCTATAGAAATGTCGTTGCAGCATGGCGGCAAGATCACCTTTGAAGTCTTGTGTTTAGATGATCATTGCTTCCTGGATATTTAATGGTTTCTAAATGCGTTTAGAATCAAAACTGCCCCAAAGATCAACGTAGGCTAACATACTTCAAACCAACAAGCATAGAGGAAAATGGCGCAGACGACATGGACGATTGTATGAATTTCGAGAAGAGACAACGGAAGATTGTACATGCGTCTTGCTATACATTGTGTGACCATCCAGAGAACTTGTATTACTACAAGCGTCTTTTGGATTATGTCGGCTTTGCTCTTGTCGTCGATATCCTGCTTTGGGATCCGTATCCAGTGGCCGCGTTCAGCAAGCCGAATGATTGCTGCAGGACCGGGACGAACGGGGCGTCTCCGTGGGCCTGTAATATTGAAATAGCAACGATCAGATTTGTTAAGATCGTAAAGCGAAATGATGTCATGAACGTCGAAGCGGACTGCTCCCATGACGATGCAGAAAGCATATTTCAGATTGATTTCGAACTGAGAAGTCAATACTCCATTTTCCAACATCGGGCGAAGTCTTACGTCTGCATTAGGTTTCCAGTTGGAAGCTAGGCTTTCTTTCTGGATCTTCCTAAGTTCTGATCTCAAATCCCAGGCGTATCGCAACTGCGATGCCGCCACAAATAGTGCGACCTCGGGTGCAAAGAGAGTTATGAAAACCCATTTCGTCTTTTGCCATAGTAGGTGTTGCCATGTCGTCTTCTTAGGAACGTCAAGATATAGGGCCGTGTAAATACACGCAACAAGGGTCAGGACACAGCTTTGCAATATACTCATCGTCCCACGAACATTTGGATTATTTACCCACGACGGAGCGACAAGCCTCCTGAATTCATCGGTTCCATTGTTGGTCACAACGGAGACATTGAATGGCTGGGTAATGACAGACGAGTTTGGCCTCGTCATGGCTTGCTTCCTATGTTAAGTTTGAACACCTCGATCAACAACAAGAGGGGAAATGCGGTGGTGTAGAGTTGAGGTTTGTCCAAGAGCCTGATCCGAGGATTCAGCTTCTATTTATGTTGAAAATGAGGCCACCAATGATGTTGTTGTATTAAGCTCTGGTGCGGCTGAGGATGATTATCAGGTTGTATAGACAAACACAGCCTCAGCACCTCCTTTCTACCGGGTTTCGATCGTATTCTCATGACCCGGCTGCGGCCTTGGGTTACTGCACGTCTTGAAAACTATCGCCTCCATTGTGAAGATTCGTGCTGGATAGTCGAGAGCCTGAGGTTGGTGGTCTTCCACAGGTGCGATAAACCAAGCTTGCCTACCTTGAAGAGGATAACAAATGATGTTTCAATTCACTGCGTCACGATATATCAATTGGATTTCAACACACTGTTGGTGGCCGAGACTCAGCCTCAGAAGGCTTGCAAATGTCTTGAATACCGCATTAGCATTTTCCCCGAACAGGGGTATTCAGCATCGTTTTGCTCCCCTCTGACTGGCTAGAAATGCTTTTCATCCTTCCATTAAAATGACATCCGATCTACACGTTAAGTTGAATATGAAGAGAAAAACACCCTGTTGTTTCAACGAAGGCGATAGTGTTGGATACAATGATTGCATGGTAGAAGTAGAAGAATGTGACAATTTTAGAACTTCGATAGAATTCAGCAACCAAGAACATGAGAGATGAGCACCTCTTCCGTCGCTCTTGCCAAAACCTCCCGGCCTGTTTCATCTCCCTTTCCTTCACGAATTTTATCACCATCTGAGTTGTACCTTCTCACTTTTGAATCTACCTAACTATGTGACGTCAATTCGGTCACGTGGTCTTACGTCGTGAGATCCAATCGCACGTTCAACCGATTCTCGAAACTTCAGCCTTTTACAAATTTACAGATTTAAAGATTTACTACAAAATGGACCGGCTGTCGATTGAGATTCTTTCTCTAATCGCAGCAGCTGCCGCGTCGTCGGGACCTCAGATTGATTTGAGCACAGTTTACGACGTCTGGACTCTTCACGACAAGCCCAAGTTTCCGGGAAGTGGAAAACCAAAAGAGAATTCCCTGGCTTCATGCGCTGCGGTTTCTCGCGACTGGCAGCTTGCATTCGAGCCCTTCACATTTCAAACGCTGGTTCTGTCACCTAAGAGGATAGTCCAGGCTGAGAGACAAGGGTATTTGACCCCGCGGCGGCTGGGATATATCCGCTATCTTGCTGTTCCCATCACATTTCCGCTTCCGTGGCCATGGGATGTTCCGATCGTTTTCGCTCAGGTAGGTGAATGGCCTCCTCCATCTGAATCTGACGGCGTTGAGGAGCAAAAGACGATCGAGGGTGATGAGTCGGCTGATGCACCCGCCCCTGCATGGGAAGACGTTGAAGGAAGCGAGGAAAACGACGAAGACCTGGACAACGATGGATATATGGATGTTGAAGACGACATGCAACCGCCAGAAGAGAGAGGTTACGACAAGTTGTTCACGGCAATTATCAGATCACTATTTCGAGTATTGAAATTGGCGCCTGTACATGAAAACGGACAACCATATATGGATCTTCGACTTGGATTTCCGGTTCCCAGAGAATATGGATGGTGCTTTGCAAACGATATCTACGAGCCGGAAGCTGAACGTCTTGAAGTTGGATGGTGTAGCCCTTTATATCTCGATCTGGGGTTCAATCAAGACGAACTACCAGAGCTACCGGTGATAGCGTCATGCAGTTTTGATCTTGTATCTTGGAGTCTACTCTTTACACCCGAGTCAGTCTGTAAATTAGCCAGCAAGATGCCTCGCCTTCGGAAAATAAAGATGCATCTCAGCGATATGGAATGGCGAAATCCAGAATTGAGGGTCGGGCTGAGAGAGCGTAAGTTTACAAAAAAAAAACCGGAAGAATGATCTTTGAAACTGACTAGATTTTGTAGGCTTCGCCAGGTCATTGTCGTTGTTACCACAAGGCGTGCTGGACTTTGAATTGCAATACTCCAGACGGGTTCCTCGAGATCATTCACATGCGCCTGCAAGCATAGTACCGCCAGATGAAAAGCACGACCTTCTCAGTCAGGCATTATTCAACTTTTCCCAACGACAAAACTTGTTGCGGTTCTCAGCAAAGGGAAGCTTCGACCTTAACATCTTAGGGACATCGGAGAAGGCCATAGCTGCAAGCAATGGTTGGCCGAAACTGGAAACCTACGACGTCGGTTTCCTGGCCATTACCCCATCTGGACAATGGTTAGCCATGGCTTTCACTGACAGTCCCAACACCGATAGTTTCCGAGACGAACGATGGGGCCCTCCAAGTGAGCCCCAGAGAAGTTGCCTCTCATTATTCGACACGAATGAGTTCAGAGGACCAATTGAGCCAGAGTATGCGCATCGTTTGGTCTGCACCGCTGGGCGAACAGCATCGCATATGCCTCGTTTGAGAAGGATGGATATCAACGTTGGCGTCGCGGGCGGTTATAAAGTGTGCTACACAAGTAAAAGGGTCAATCCTTGCATGAGAATCGCGGGGAAGAAGCTCCAGCCGCCCATTGAAGAGCTGCTGCGGGTTTGGCGTCGGGTGGCACAAGATCGGGATCAGCAGTTTGGCCTTGAATGGAAGGATACTGTGAAGACGAATAAAAGAAAAATGCTTTTTAGCTAGGCGCATAATGGTATGCGGGCTGCAGAGTACATCGGCCTATATAAATTGACTCAAGTATATAACAAAGGGTATCGTAATGTTGCTGTTCCGAATGATGAGGGTACCGTAGTTCCCCTCCCCAATTACCTGTTCCTGAACTCCTCCCAATGATTTCCTGTAATAATGCAAATATTTGTTGCCATAGACGTTATGTGCATTCCTGGCGATGCGTCTAACATCTTGGCGCGGTCGCGCTACGTGACAAATGATAAAACTGATCAGTCTCAAGAGTGGCTAATTCTTAACCAAGCCATTGTCGACCTGGATCGAAAGACCCCCAACAATTGCCGTAACTCAAGCGCCTATGACGGCAATGCGATGAAACAAAGCCACGTCCGACGATGTTCGTAAGTTTAGCCAGGAGTAACGCCAGTGGCTTTGCGCCTCTTTAGCGGTGAGGGTCGTGCTCAGGTGGCTTCGAGGCTGGGTATAAACTTTATGTGTTGTTGGGGCGAGCTTCCTAAAGCCGGTCAGGAACAAGACTCATGATTTGGCGCGAGAAAACGTACAATATGGAGTCAGGTCGAGAAACTGTAGAGGTCTCGCCTTTTTCTTATTCTCCAATGGCGCTGAAGCGTCGCTGCCAAAGTGACGCACGCCATTTGGTTGCATGGGCACATCGCTGCCCGTTCTCGTAGATGGTCCTCTCTCAATTGACTGACACTCCAGTCGTTCTGGATCCGGCGCTGTGTTTTCTGGTTCGCCGACAATGTGCATGCAATTGCAGTCGCTATGCTGGACCAGCAGAAGCAACTTGTTCAGCACCACAAACTCCATCTTGAGCTTAATGCTGTACACGACGGGCTTGTACGTCGTCTGGATGTTGAAATGGCTCATGTACTGTGTTACAATGAGGCTAATGTCGAGAAGAATAACGAGAATGTTGGCGATGACGAGATATCGAATGATCTTGCGCTCCATGGCTTTTCGCACGGCAAAGATGGGTTTTAAGCCTCGCGCTGTTTCCCAGATGTAGAGACCCGAGATTATCGCTTCTTGGATGCAGAATCCTGCTAGTTGGATGCGCTCGTAAACGTTGAAGGGGCCGATGAAGCGACTCGAATGGCGGGTATTGGCGCCGAGAAAGAGTATTGTTGTCGGGACGTGGAGGATAAAGAAATTAATAATGATCATGTATAACACCCATCGTGTTTTGGACTTGTCTTCCACAATAAGATGAAGTCGTGAGTAAAGAACAACGGATTGACCCGTGACCATGCCATACCATCCCACGCATGTCAACACACATAGTAAGAAGTTTGGTCCCAAGCTGTAGTATCGTAGAAGGACAACAATGGAATGTAGTACTATTCCCAGCGTCGCTACCATCATACTCCAAAAATAAAGGCCGTCGTGCCGCTTGAAGCGCGAGAGTAGGGAGATGAGGATCTCGACACAGTTGTAGATGGCGATTGCAAATAGACCAGCTATGGTCATGTTCACGGCGAGGGAGACACCAGCGATTGGCCCCGTTTCTCCGCTGGAAACTGCCATGATTGAGCTGTCGACGGACCTACGACGGTCATGGCCAGACGATAAAAAAAGTAGAGTTTTGTCGGAATTAATTGAGTCCAGATCCCATGTCGTATATGTTCGGGTCGGGTCGTATCAAAGATTGACAGGTCTTGGCGATAAGATGCACGATGAAACGCTGAAGCAAGGAAAGAGAGTAAAAAAACAAGAGGGGGCAGGTAAGCTTTCATTCATTCAGCTTAGGGATGATCATCTGTATCGGTAGCGCGTCATTCTGGGGGTGGTCGTGTTGGTATCCGGACCTAGCGAGAATCGTCATGTTCCGCCCCTGCATTGCGCATGGATGGTTCCGCTAATAGCGCCTTGACGGTTCATGATTCAGCCCATGTTGATGCTTTAGTGGGTTGTCAAACATGTGTTTTCCTTTATGTTATTACCTATGACACATGGTCAGAAGGATATCGCCATTGACGACCAGGAGAGTTGAGGTTTCATAAAAAACTAGACATGGATTCTTGGCCAAGACGGCAGTCAACATTCCTCCCTTTCCAATGACACGGTCATGGGCTCCAGCTGAGTTTTGGCTAAAAGTCCCTGTTCCTCCCTACTAAACTCAAGACCGCGCCAACCGCCCGCCCCTGGAACCTAAACATGTCTTGGCGATGCTGCCAAGCTGAAACTATCCCTCTGTATCGGTCCGTCAAACGTACACCCACCAATTGTCAACTTTCCAGGTCCAAGTTTGGAAGCTGTATCCATCTTCAAAAGGAGCTCTACGGGGCCCGCTATTTAGAGTTTACGGTTAAAACAGGTAAAATGTTATTTCGTCAGTGAGTCTCAGGTCGAACGGAGCAGGTGTATTCTCAAGAGGAGGGAAGAAATGACTCGCGACGTGCAGCGTTAGAGTTTTAGAGCAAACGTCCCGTGTCTTAGGGCCTCCGGGAATCTCCATTTGCTGCCTGCCCTACGGTGTCTCCAGCTGTCAACCTTGAATTGACGTGTGGTCAAACACAATCACGGAATAATTAAAGACGCGTTGAATCACCATGAAACATTCTCCTTCCATCCTCATTGAGCTTATTTTGCGAGCGAGTACCGACATATCATGTACCCCAGACTCTGCAGCGCCCGCAAAAGTGCGCTTGTTTGGAGGTCAGAGGTCATCGAATGTCACTGCAAATTCAACGGGCCAACGGGCTCCGAGATTAATCCAGCTAAGCTCCTACGGGCGGTGCTGCGCCGCAGGGCCGCTAACCCAAACTCACTCTCTAATTTGATGATTCGGGCTGCTCCATCGTTACGACCTACTCGATTCATAATTCTCCTGCAAGCCATAATCACAATTAGTTAAAGCTAATAAATCCCCTTGCCAGATACGCTTTGTTGTGTTGTATGATCTTCCGCGCGTATCGTATCTTCCGGATGATGATCCGGACGCCTTGGCCACCTGGTGGTCTGTATCTACAGTGACTCTGGGCTATCTCCGGATTCTACTGGAACATCAATTTTAGTCGTAAACTTTAACTTGTAACCGTTTTGGCAGGTCAAACATTGTGGAGATTGGTCTCTGCCTGATCCATGTCTCGTCTTTCAGAGGCCTCAAAGTTTATTGCTATCAGCTGTCAATGCTCACGGTTATCCCAGTTGCTCATCATGCACAATCCAGGGACGGGTAATACTTCCATGGTGATCAATGCTGGGTTTGGGATTTTCCGGAAATAGTTGAAACAATTGCACTGACCTGTATTGCAAATCCGGGGGGGATCAGAAACAGACAGACAAATCGAGACTGCACCATGTTCTGTTGTCAAGATAGCGATGCGAACGGACACTTTCTGGATCATGTCAGGGTAAGCTCATCATAAGGGAGGATAATCATCTGAGGAACTTCAACTAATCACTTTTTGATGCACCTGTTCCGTGTTGGATGGAGTTCCTTTCGTTCCAATGTGGTTTTAACACAAAGAGAGTGGACTTTTGGGCACAAAAGACTGTATGGTTTGTCTCAGCCTGTTAACTGCAGCTCCTGGTTTCTAGAAGGGTTGAATGAATGCTGCCCTTTAGTGCATGAGAGTTCGTGGATACATACTTCTTGCAGACCATCGATTCGAAGTTTTTGAAACTCTGTAAGCTTGAAGAACATTCTAAGAATTTGTCTATTGTAAATCAGCCATGTCATAACGTAGCAAATATACTAAGTGAATCAATAATGAGGTGTCTCGATTTTTCAATAAGAACCTATTTCATGTGGTGCCATTGCTTCATGTAACTGTTCATTGCTGGTCTAGGTACCTAGGTAGGAGTTGAAATCAGTGGATAATATCATAATAGGTCACATCCACTACCTTAGTCATTAGCATATTTATCGTCTCGATTTTCCCATCATTACTAGTTATGCTGCCTGATTCATTTGACGCTATCTCCAGGCACCAACTGTTTATATCCACTTGGTAGATTGCTTGAGGGTCTTCCTGCCTGCGCTAATCAAATGCGGGACAGCCCTATAAAACAAAATCACCTGCACATCGTTGACGATCTCTTCAACGACCCCAACAATCAACCATGACTTCTCCAATCCTGGACATTATACCTCCGGAGATTCAACTCAGGATATTCTCCTTCCTTCCAGCTCACAACCTCGCTCAACTAGCTCGCACTTCCAAGCATTTCAATGACATCGCCACACCCCTATTCTGGACCGATGTTGAACTTCACATCCTCGGATATCATGGCTCCCAGCGAGAATTCAGCGTCCCTCCTCCTGTACGCCATCCTCTCAGCCGGCCGTATCTTCCCCGAGTGCAATACAGGAGCATAGAACTGAGAGCAGAACGTTTCTTCAACATGCTGCAGACTCTTCAGAAGGAAAGACCGGATCGGCTGGAAGTCGTTACAAAACGTATCAAGCATCTCTGTGCAAATGTCGACCCCGGTTGGGAACCGAGAGGCACGGCTCGCAAACGGATCTATACCGATGCCATTTCTGTCTGGGAGACGCTGCCCTACATGACAAATCTAGAGTCATTAGAGCTACATGGGGACATTTACATGTGTCGCACTATGCCAGATCCTGTTCAGGAACTTAAAGGCCCTACTCCGAAGCTGCGGTTTGTGAAGCTTGGCGGGTACATGCCAGCGTCTATACCTGCATGGGCTTTCAGGGCTGCGGATACCCTCGAACGCATTGAGCTCCTTATGTTGGATCGTCCTATTTCTACAAATATGAATGATAGAGGTCACTTCTTGCCTCTCGCTCATGAAAAGGTCAGCAGACAGAGAGATAATGAGGATGATGATGATGATGACAACGCTTCGGACTGGGGCAGTCTTAGCGGCGAGGCCGTTATTCCTCGCCCTCTAGGCGGCTACCTAACATCCTACGGCGACGACGAGCTTCGCCTTCCGAAACTCAAGCATCTCTACCTCTGCCAGCCCTCCGAGTCCGACTATGAACCAAGCTATGACCAGTACAGCTGGTCCACACGCGCCGAAAAGGCATGTTACAGCGACTGGCGCAAGATTCTCATCGCATCCAAGCCAACACTCTCAACACTCGTTCTAGAACAGCGTCCAGCAGCAAACTACGCCGAAAAAGTCCCCATGGAAGAATGGATGGAGCACAGAACTTGTCCCGAAGCAAGCAAGAACCTTTTAAAGATGGTCCGAAAGCTCATGGAGGCAGACAAGAGTCAAGTGACTCTACAGCGTATATATCTATATGGTATTTTTGTCGGGATATTGGAAGATGGGATGCATGACCCGGCGGAACCTTCAGGTAAATTTATGGACTACCTGCAGGGCCGTGGCGTTGAGTGTGAGGCGAGGGTTGGACAGTGGTGTTACTTTGAAAGGAGTCATGGTCCGGCGACGTGGGATTCTTTCCACGGGGATGTGAGATATGATGGTATCCAGGAGGATGGAGATGAGAGCATGAAGTGGGATGATGTGTTAGCTAGGGTTTAGACAAGTTTATAAAGAATTGGCCGCTAAGAGCTCAAGAGACAAAGTAATTGGGTCACATTATGCTTGCTTAGGCCAGTAGTTAGGCTACTTTATTTTTGCAGCCTAAGCCTTAGAAGACAATTCCTCTGATACTCCTCGGTATAACAACTACCCCACCCGCTCTACGTCACAACTTCCCTCCCTCAACCACATCCTCACGTATCAACTCTCAAAATGTCTTTCGCCGTAATAAAAGACATAGACCACCTCGTCCTAACCTGCCACGATGTCCAGGCCACCATAAACTGGTACACCAAATACCTCGGCATGAAATCCTCCACCTTCGGCCCCGAATCTCATCCCCGCTATGCATTGAATTTCGGCACGCACAAGATCAACCTCCACCAGCGCGGTGCCGAATTTGAGCCTAAAGCTAGGACTGCTCTGCCTGGAACGGCTGATTTGTGTTTCATTGTGGAAGATGGGACCGACTTGGAGGATCTGAAAACGAAGTTGGAAGGGGAGGGGATCAAGGTGCTTGAAGGTGGTGGAGTTGTGGATAGAACCGGGGCGTTGGGGAAGATTAGGAGTATTTATGTGAGAGATCCGGATGGGAATTTGATTGAGTGAGTCGATTCGATATATGCTATGAGTTGACAGCTAATCTTTGATAGGCTCTCTTACTATCCTTCTTGATATCCTCATAAATACTCTCGACGCTTCTTATACAGTCAATATCAAAAGGTCAGAACATACAATGTCATTTGGAGGATGGTCTGATCTTTCATGTGCTCTATTAAATATCTATCATAAACAAGTAAAGGTCACATAAGTCGTATATACATCTAGTTATTTTCAATCATCGTTTTCAACTCCGCAAACTTGACAGGCTTGGGCAAAAACATATCAACCCCCGCAGACATGGCATCAAGCCTTGCATCCGCACTCGCAAGACCCGTCAACGCAAACACCGTTGTCCGAGGAACTTTGTACTTTGCCTCGAGCTTGCGGATCCTCTTCGTCGCCTCGATACCGTTCATCACAGGCATGCTGATGTCCATCAAGATGTAATCGAACCGCTTCTTGATAGGGCCCGGAGCTTCTGCGTCGCCGATGGTTGATCTTCTAAATGTTTCCACGGCTTCTTCTCCATTTTCAGCTTCCTCGTAGGTGAAACCACACTTTTTCATAAACATCGTTAGTAGGTTGAGGTTGATCTTGTTGTCGTCGACCAGAAGGACGTGGGCTTTGCTCGGCATTTCCGGTTTGTTTGGTTTTGTTGAGCCCTTTACTGGCTTTCCATTCGCCTCCTTTGTGCCGTCTTGTTTGTTGCCGTCTGTGTGGCCATCTGTATGGCTATCTTCCTGTTTGTCAGACCTCTTGTCTTCCTTCTTCTGGTCGTTCTTCTTCTGATCGTCCCTTTCGCCGTCCTTCTCGTGCTCACTCTTCTTATCTTCCCTCAGTTGTTTCTTCTGATCCTTTTGATTATCCTTCTTGTTCATATATCCATCCTCCTTGGAGCCCTGCTGGCCTCGCTGTTCCTGAGGCAAAGGTGAGGTAGTCGTCTTTACATAATCTGACTGGTCGTAGTGGTGTAGCGTTGAATTCATCTGCTCTGTCACCTCACTTGCTGGGGGGTCCCTTCCTCCTCTTTCCTTTTTATCTGTATGAGCACTTCTGACCAAGTTTGTCTCGTCGTCGTCGTCATTTCTGACTTCCTGAATTCGTTGTAAGCATCGGCTAAAAACTTGTGCAAGCTTTCTTGGACCACATCTAAATTGGTGTAAGTATTAAAATCGCCAGAAGGAATGTGCATAGAGCTTACGGCTGTGGTATCACTTCAACCACATCTGACAACCTGGCCAGGGCTTTCGTCTGTGCTCTTGATATCTTTGCCGCCTCTTCTTCGTTCAGACTGATAATGATGATAGGCGTTTTCTTGTTCCTTGCACCCTCCATTGCTGTTTCCTGAAAACGCTTTTCCAAAGTCTTTGCGGATGGCGGCTCACAATATAGGTAAAAGTCGGCTTCGGGGGGGTTGGTATCGTATTCTCTCGCAGCCTTCATGTTGAACCAGCTTGAAAAGATCTCGATTAGAGCTTCGTTCCGCACCGTGACTTGTTTGGTGATGGTGCTGGAGTGGAAAGCTTCGTCTGCTTCCAAAAGCACTAGAGATTGTCCTTGAAGCTTTTCCCTCATGGAATTCATAGGCTCTTCTGGCTCGGAAGAGTCTTCTTCGGGAACTGGTTCAAGGCGCAATCGAACTTCGATTTCAGTACCTTTGTCCTGTTCTGACTTGACTTCAAGAGTTCCTCCAAGCGAGTCCACGATCTGCTTGACGATGCTTAGACCCAGGCCAGTGCCAGGCTGGAAAGAGTCTTCTTGGCTGAAAGGGACAAATAGTCGGTTCTGCTGGAAGTCCTCGGACATGCCTTTTCCGGTGTCGGCAACCCGAATTATAACGTCAAGCCTCGAGTCCTCGTTTTCTTGCGCTCGCACTGAAACGCAAACGAAGCCCAATGCCGTATACTTCAAAGCGTTGCCAAATAAATTCATAACAATTCTTCGAAGGGCACCAGGTTGCGTCTTGACCATCCAAGATGTTCTCGGGGTAATATCCAAAAGAATCGACACAGGGTGCTCAGTTCCGGGACCTGGGGCTTGTGGATCTGCTCCTGTCACTTCGCCCCCTTGGTCTGCCGTTTTTTTGGGTAGTTTCTTGAAGTTGTGACCGGTTGCAACAGCGTCAACAACCTCCTCAACAAGCAAAGAGAGATCCACCGCCGCAGTCATGTTCAAACTTTCCATCGAATCCGAGGATAGGCTTATGATCTTGGCATGCTTTCCTTTCCTCGTCTGTCCACTGCCAAGATTGTTGATCTTGCTGAAGTCGAGCACATGGTTTAACGTATCGAGAAGTGTCTTGCCGCAAGTCGCGATCGAGTTGACCAAGCCTACTTCGTATGAGTCGGTTACTGCGTCCTTGAGAAATTCGGCGGCACCGAGAATGCCATGCAAGGGACTTCGCAATTCGTGACTCATGCTCGCGATAAAAGTAGTCTTCGCCGCTTCGTTCTTCCTTGTGTTAATGCGCCCGACTTGACTCGTGATGCTGTTGCCGAAAGCTCGAAGGTAGGATAGGTCCTCGTCCAAGTTCATCATGCGACCCGGGGCAGATGTCCAGAGAAAACATCCACCCATCAGCTTGTCCTCGACATAGTCAAATAGGGGAAGAAACACGATCGCCTTGGCACCAGGTATCTTTTTGAGAAGCTCCTTATGGTCCATTCTGTCCTTGTCCTTGCGTCGCTTATGCTTCCCAGCTGGAGCTGCGGTGCCCCCAATGTTGTTTCCATCGCTCGCACTGTCATCATCGGAAGAGAGTCCCGTTCCTTCTTCTGTAAATGTGAAAGCCTTTCCCTTAGGGAAACGCGAAAAGTATTTCTCGAGTGTTCCAATTGAGAAAGACGGGCCTTGTTCGAGATCCAAAGGCTGGGTCTTATCAGCAAGTGAGTAGGCAAGCAACTTACACGGCCTTGAAGTTGGAGATGTCTCAGAGTCGGAGCTTTCTGCACTGAAACCATCAGGCTCTGCTGCCACTCGCGTCGGTAGGTCTTCGGAACTGGTATTATTGTCGTGCTCTATCTTGACAGCTTTGCTCATGTGCTGAATGTTGGAAGCTGTGGCACCGAAGAGAACAACGCCATCTGCCAGTATAGACGATCGCAGGTTGTCGGCTGCTCGATGATACATTCTCGACAGTCCGTCCGTTTTCGGCTTGGTCTTGCGGGGCGGCGATGTGGCCTTCTGTGACCGCCTGGTTGAATCGGGATCGACTTTGCGCATATTGTTGTGCAGAGATGAGCGCCTCGTTGCCGAAATAGTCATACCCGGTGGACGTTTGATCGGAGGGCGTTGGGGTTGGTCGTCCCGGGATAGAGTCGGGTCGTCGCTGGAACATCCCTCGATGAATGTGGCTAGGCCACGCACAATGCGTTCACCTTTGAACCTGTCCACACGATCGCGCGCCCATTCCAAGTGTTCTGTGACCGCTTGCGCAACACTCTGCATAAACTTGACATCTTCGATCGATAGTCCATCACGAGGTCGTTCGTCAGAGACAGCGTAAGCTCCAATCTTGTAACCTTTTCTCGAAAATATAGGTACACCAGCGTAGAAGCGCACACCTGGTTCGGACTGGACGTAAACGCGCGATTTAAATCGGTCATCGAGGCGACAGTCGGGTACGATCAGACCAGAGGCTGTGTATGTTGTTCCATCTGGATCTCGACCGATGCAGGTGTTATTTAGACAGTGTTCGCAAACGGCATCTGGGCGGTTAAGGATTGATGTTCCCACTGCGAATATGTTAGCGAGGATAACAGGTGGAGGATTCGTCCTGAAGATTACTTACACCACAGCTCGCTATTATAATCGGCCAAGTTGGACGTCTTCTTATTATCGGGAGCATTGTTGGGTGCGCTCTGCTCGTCCTCCAATGTTCCGAGTCGCAAACTGCGCGTGGCTTCGGCGAGAATATACTGGTTATTCGTATCGATGAGCGAGACCATAGCGCGCTTCACGTTGAGACGGAATACGGCCAGTTGAGCAAAGGCGGAGAGAGCCTTGTCGGAGGAAGGCTGAGGCGCGTTGGCGTCATTGACTTTGGAGGGCGCAGAGATCCCATCGACATTTCGGGCGACTTTAAGTGACGAGCCTTGTGCTATTTGCCAACTCTGGAAGTAACTCTGCACCTCGCGTTCGCGTTGCAGCTCTGCAGAGCTCGACATTGTATTGAGGAATGAGCAGTCATGTCATGTCTATGTCAGGTCTGGACTTGGGTTTGGGGGGGGAATTCTGCAGGTCAGGTTAGGTCGTGTGGGCAGCAGTCAAAGCATGGAGCGGGATACTTCTGAGTTGGGACTAGAAGACCGGTAGTGGCAGTTTAGCAGAGCAAAGACACCCAGGAATTAGGTAGGTAGCAACGGAGTGGGAGAGAAATTTGGGCGGTCACCCCTCCATCGAAATCGTACCAATTGCGTCATTGTTGCCCCAGCGTCATTGGAAGTAAAAAAAAAAAAAGGCCTTTCAAGCTGGGGGATTTTATTGTCTAGAGCATTTCTAGAATAGTCATTCGCCCCAAGGAATCGTACAAGTCGAATCATCAATTCGGCCGCCCCATTAATTCGGACCCGAATGAGGTCACGCCCAGGTTCAGATTCAGGCACTGGTGAAAAATAACAGGGTTACAGAGAAAGATCGATTAGCGGTCAAATCCACGATTTGCGACCATGATCAACAGGTTTTTCGGGTAAATAGAAACAGACCCAGATCGGCTGCATTCTTATGTCTTTATCCCTCAGCCATCAAGTGTCAAGCTTCGCCAAGCAAAACAAGCTGCTGGAATGCGGGGATTCGAGACCTTATTTATAGATCGACGGTAATCTTACAGTATAACTGTTCACTTTAATTAGATTGAGTTCTGTATGGAAGATAAACGACCGGCCGAGACTGGGGCAGCCCTACCAGCCCGTTTCACTGCCCAAGGAGTTACTCTGACAGGTGGGTAACAGAAGAATTGGCCTAAGGCTCAGGGCGTCAAAATAAAGTAGCCTAAATGCTGGTTTGACCTAGCATAAAACGATTGAATTATTTCGTCTCTCATGTCTACAGCGATCATTTCTTCTGACACCCTGGTCTGATCACACTCCGAAAACTCCGGCCCGCTGATTGCCTGTTTTGGTTATCAGTACCAAAAGTTCCCGGAGAATGCTCCTTGGAGATAATGAGATGCCATTGAATGCTTACCTATCAAGCAATCAATCTCATCAGCGTAGGATTGCATCCTTCGAATTAATAAGCCTCGTATTGGTTGAGTATAAATATGTGACAGGCTTCTACTGATATCATGGCAACATTCACCTCAAGTTCGTCATAGTTCAACAAATAATTCTGCACTCTTCATTATGTCGTCCACCAAACACACAGCCCGATCAATCCTCGAATCATTCTATGATGCCGAGCGCATTTACATGGCCTCATCACCCGAAGAACGCGATTTTAGCGGCATGGCAGCAACTCTTTCGCCAGAAGTGAAACTCAGACAATCTTCTGGCCTACCCTACCCTGGTGATTACATTGGCCCTGAGGGTTTTCAGAGATGGGCACAAGAGATGGCCAGCTATTTCGATAAGGTCGATGTGCAAACTCCTGAGATCTTTGAGCGAGAGGGTTCGAACCGCATCATTGCTCTCAGCTATCTGGTTTTGCGAGTCCGCAAGACTGGGGAGGAATTAAAATACCCTTTATGCCAGGTCATGACGGTTGACTTGGAGGCTGGTGTTATCAAGAGTATCATGCCGTTTTATTGGGATGTTTATGCGTTGAACAAGGCTATTGGATACACACCTGAGCTGTGATGGAAATACCAGGAACTACAAGCTACACACAATATCGATTCAATTCAGACGTCTCACCGTCAAATAAATAGCTGAATACAATATCAAAGCAAGAAAATCACCTATGCTCTGCAATAACATTATCACAATACTCTGCAAACTCGGCAGCCGTTCCAGTCCCTCCCTGCCCTTTAGACTTGAGATTCGCCAACAGATCTTCCCTGGGAGAGGGATGAAACCTTCCCCAAGGCCAGATAAACCTCCCTCCATCCTCAATCTGTAAATCTGGCGACAACCCTGCCCAAAGGTTCGTGTACGCTCCATATTTAGCATGATATAGAACCGGCCAAACCATATATCGAACCCACCACGGTAGATGGCGCAGAAGAGAAGAATGGAGGTTTCCAGGGTTGTGACACACGCTCAGCACGCCTTGAGAGCCGATCTGGTCTGCCAACACGCTGGAGAGATACCAGTTTCCTGTCTTTGAATTTTTGTAGTTGACTTCTTGATCTTCGGGTGGGTTGATGACCTGTTTCATGTCGACGCCTCCTTCAGGAACCGAGAGGTCTGTTACAATGGATGCTGTCCATACAACTCGCACTGAAGCCGGGGGTTGGCTCTTTGCGGTTTCGGTAAGAGTCGGAACGAGGAGTTGTGTGAGGTACCATGGTCCGATGGCGTTTGTTGCCATGCTGAGTTCGTAGCCTTGGGCTGAAACTGAGCCTACTGGGGGCATAGATACGCCTGCGTTGTTGAAGAGGACGTCGAGTCTCGATTCCTTTGAAATGAATTCCTCTGCAGCCGCCTTGATTGTTGGTAGGTCGTCCAGAGATATTTTGAGAAAAGAAAGACTTCCGGCTGAGTTGGGATACTGCTGCTTCAGCTCGGCAATAGCCTTTTCGCCTTTGTTTTGGGATCTGCCCGCGATATAAACCGTTCCGCCGGCTTGGTACAGCATGCGACTCAGCTCAAAGCCAATGCCAGAGTAGCCGCCTGTGACAAGAAATACCCGGCCATTTTGCGGCTTGAGATTTTCTTCAGTAAATTGAGGCTTTGGGGGCACGAAAAGTGAGTAATTGTTGCCCATGATGAGTATTGTGCTTCAATGATGTGGTCTTTAATATTGAGTGGTTGGAAGAACGGAGAGGGCGGGGATATGGTTTCAGAAAGTCGCGATAGTGGTGACGCAGCTCGAAATTTACTAGTGCTAATGTTTAGCGAGGTATTTATACTCTACCCACGGCGTACGGATGTCCGTAATAATAGCCTCCAAGGTTCTGCGCCACATCAACGTGGTATCCTCTGAATACCCTGGTCTATCAGAGATCTGAACCACGATGTTCATACCTCCTCTTGATCCTCAAGTCGATCTTGACCCAGCATATCCGCAATACGAGAAGCCAACTTTTCAATCATCAGAAAACTAGGATCGTGATCAGGATTCACTTCTGCGACACTCAACCCAATAACCTGCGAACTCCCAAGGAACACTCTCAATGCCCTCATCATAACTTCAAACTCAACACCCGTAAAGTTCGGCACGTTTGCCAACGGAAACGTTCCAGCATCAATCGAATCAACGTCCAGGTGCACACAATCACATCCACCATCTCCTCAAGATACTTCAACGTTTCTCTCGTTCGCAGTTCAGGATCCTTTGCCACGGCTGCTGAGCTGACAACTTGATAGTTGTTGTCGAAAAGGTATTCGAAATGTTCGGGTTTGTTTCCTGGTAGAGACATGTTTGTGCCGAAGAAGACGGTATTGGCAGCGTTGCAGTCCGTTCCGGCTGATGAACGAGAGAATTGCTCCATACTGAGAAGTGCACCGGATAGCCCGACAAGATGGGCCATGGTCATCCCAGCAAAGGTTCCGTTGGAACTAGGATCCGTTGGAGAAGTCAAATCCGTGTCAGCATCGATGTAAATCAAACCGACGCTCTGTAGGGGAACCTGCGATTCTGCGTACTCCCAAAAGGTAGCTAGGATACCCGGGAGCATACAACACTCGCCGCCTATAATGAGCTGGAAGTGGTGATTAAAGAGGCTATCCGGTCCAAGGTTCTCGGTGAGAGCGTCTTTAACGGCTTGACAGACTGAGACGTTGATACCTTCGTTTCGTACACCACCTGGGCTAAAGGTCGCTACGGAGAATCTCGCAGGCAATTCCAAAGCGTATTGTCGACTGCAGGGCGCACCTGTCTAGAAACGAGATTGATTATTGTCAGCAACATTGCCCAACAAGAATGATAGGAACTACTACTCGTTTTGAAAGTTAACTACCATTACAGTCTGCTGCTGTTAGTGAGCTCATGGTATCAGATCGTTTTGTTATAGGTACTGGAATCAGGAGCCGGTCAAACATTTCACAAAGGGTGGTAAACAGTAAAAGTAAATATAACTGGCCAAGTATATTTTTGATAGTGATTAACTATGTACAGCGAAGGTCTTTTATCATTCCTATTAATCCCACATCCAACTCATTTTAACCCACTCATATAGGTCATAGTCGTTTCCACAACTCATGCATTATCGGAGCTCATCTCCAAGATATCAAATTAGGTATTGATGGTAAACTCCTTAGATACCAGCACCGAGGCCAGCGAGGAGAGCGACGACGGGGGTCAGGAGAGGGGCGAGAACACCAGTTCCGAGACCAGCAAGGAGAGGAGTGAGAGCAACAATGAGGCCGGGGAGGAGGCCAGAAACGAGGCCGAGGACGAGGGCGAGGACCTTGGCGAGGATCTGGAAGACGGAGTGGAGGACAGAGATGAGCTGGGGCTGGAGACCTGTGACAGTGACGATGGTCTTGACAGCAGTGAGGACCACGTTGACGAGGACGGTAACGAGGTTGAGGACCTTGGTGACGTCGCCGTCAGCGACGGGGAGGCCAGCAGAACCGGTAAGCTCGGTAACGATGTGGGTAAGCTCGGCGTTGAGACCCTCAAGGCCGGGGATGGCCAACTCGGCACCCTCGGCCTTGGTCAGGTCACCAGCGGAGACCTTGTCGGCGATACCCTGGAAGCCAGAGGTCTTGTCCTTGATGCCATCGGAACCGGACTTGAGGACGGAGAGGAGGCCAGTGATATCAGAGACGTCACGCTTGATGACAGACTTAACGCCCTTGGTAGCTCCGGGGACGATGGCGCCGCCGCCAAGGATGCCCCCGAGGAGCTTGTCGAGGTTGAGGACACTGGACTGGACCTCGGTCTTGGAAGGAGCAGCGTTGACCTGGGCCTGAGGAACAGGAGAGGCGATGGCGGCAGTGGCCAGGGCGAAGATGGAGAAGAAAGCGGCCTTCATTTTGAATGATTTGTGAGGTTGAGAGAAGAGTGGTAGAGTTGTGTGTGGTAGAGTAGAGAGTAGAGTGTGAGAGTTGAAGATGTTGATGAGGATGATGAGAACAGATTTGAGCAGAGAAGACAGGACCTTATATACACAAATTCTTCACTCTTTTGGTTTCCTTTCTTTTGCTGTATCCGCAGTCGATCACTCAAACGAAATTATTCGATGTCTTCGGATGTTAGTGGTGATGTCGATCACTCTCAAAGTCTTGAGTCGTGAGAGCTTAGCTTTGCGTCCTAAAAAGTTCGGATAGTGGCCCCCTTGTCCATTTTCCCCACGGCGTCTCCATATTCAACTCCCGGCGCTTTGCGAGTGGTTATCACCGCCAGAAGCCTTGGTCTGTAGTTTGTTGAGACTATCCAACTACAGAATGTTTTCGAAGGACGAGGTTGAACTTTCGGTATAATTCGCTGTCAAAAACAAGGGTCTTTGCGTTTATTGCAGATCTTGGTGTCAAAGTTGCCTAGGGCAGACCTCTTTGAGCCTTGTACAGGAGCATGGCAGTGGTAGTATGTACACGTAGTTGTCTTGAAATTTGATCTTCAACGCTATCAAACAGTCTATCTCAGCCTGCATTTCTCCCTGTCGATGTCATCGACATTTCTCCCCTTGCCCCCTGCGCCAATCTCTGACCCTATTTTTCGGAAGATTACAGTGGAGAGCTAGCTGGAGTGGAAACCAGTATCTATGTCGATCATGACCAAATCAGTGCTCCATCTGCAGATCGACAAGGGAGATGGACCATTAGCACTAAATTCTGACGAGTCAATCCTCGAGGTGGACTCCAGATGTCTTGTTTCGATACCGTTCAGGCAGGCTCAGGTCTGATGTTGTGACGATTGTTACTCTTTTTGAAGGAGACCAATCGATACTACTGCAGGTGTGTCATTTACTCTCACCAGATTGAACTAGTTTGGATATGTTCAGACATGAGGGAGATGATGTCGGAATGAAGGCTGAGATGTCGCAATTGCATCCTATGGCATAGGAGCCCAAGCTGTCATATCGGATGGATGTCAATTGAGGTCAACTAGCACAAATTCCGTCATAATGCTAAGCATCACCGCCAAGTCTCTAGATTAAGCATTTTCAACACCATTCCTTCCCATCCCCTCGACCGCCTTTACTTGTCTTACATCGTGTCTTGTCCCGTCTCGTCGTAGGCCTCCTAATCCTCCTCCCCGGTGCTTGGACCGTCTCCACGTGTAGTGGCCCTACAGTGGAAGACAGCCCTAGCGACCAATTCTATGGGTCCGGCCTTAGCTGATCGGCATTTGGTAGATCACCGCCTACCTTCAATCGATCCGTGCCCTGGAATAGGAAATCAACTCATCCACAGCATGTCGATCTTCACATTGGACTGACTATCTCCCACTTTTAGTGAGCCTAAAGAAGAAAAGACCTTGTTGGCATGCCATGTACTCCTTCTCAACAAACATGTACCTGGGATAATGGAGACGGTACCTCTCCATAGTACCGCCGTGCTGGACAGATCCAGTATGACAGTGGTGGCTGGCTTTACCAGGAGAGTGGATGCCGGAATTGAGATTGCCGACGGTAGATTCATGCGAAAAGAGGATCCTTGAGTCAATCAAGACCCGAGTCCCACTCCCCACGACTCGACACAATTGAGTCTGTCACGACATCTTTGTCTTCAGTACTGACTTTACTAGATGACTCCAATTACCAGAGCGAGGTATATTTGAAGGTGATAGTATGCTTGCATAAGGAGTATGGATAATTTGCAAATAATCACCGGAATAATTATCGACTTAAATACCGTTTTACTGCTTTATACAGGCTCATCTTTGCAATACACTTGACTACGACAATGTCGTAGGCATAGGGTAGGAATCACACTCCGAGTCCTCAGACAATCTGGGCTGATTATTCGCCATTGCCTCAAATTACCTAACAGTAATATCGTAAATAGTAAAAGCCACCCTATACACGACAGGTGACTCCGGGTTTTACACACAAACCCGTTATATCCTCTAGATGCGTATCCTAGACAAGAGAGTTCAGGTAAAGACGTTGACCGACCATGACCAACATCGGCCACAAACCCAATCTTGCATGTGAACAGCTTTACTTTCCAATTCGAGGGTCCTTTCTGCAGCGTTGATCTGTTGGGCGGGTAGACTATTCCAAGTCTGACTGTTCTATTTTACCTAGCCCACCAAACATGGCAAGCTGTAAAGTCAATCAGATGTACCAGTGAACTCTGTTCCCACGGGATGCAGCTACCCGTTTATGCCACAGGGACATAATACCGTTTTATGCTTGTGCATAACCTTTAGCATATCCGGGTCTTTTCCTCAATGACGGATTCGAGTTTCGGGAGGCGTACCCATTTATTTACCTGCGCTAGCTGCCTGGAGTAACTAACCTCATCGCCTTTTCCACCGCTCTTCTCTTAGTGTTGTGTTAGTGCTGCCCAATTAGATAAACTAGAGTATCTCCTCCTGGAAACTCCACCAAGCTCTGCGGTAAATCGACCTTTAACCCGGCTACCCGCTTTGGAATAAGATCTTCTTCAAGGGAGATTGGAGGGTGTCCGATAGGGTCTTCTCTTAGCTTCGCTATTAAGTGTTTGGAGTTGCGGCTTGGGAGATGGAAGTGGAGATTTGGTATGATGGAATTTTGGTGTGGCTAGGGGTTGTCGGAAGTCCGATGGAGGCGTGGAATGACAGCCGCGCAAGGCTTCGGCAGGGTCGCCTCCATATCCTTTGTATTCTACATCTCCAGAAGTACATGTCATAAGTATCTTTGAACCTCGGGGTCCGTACACCGTCGGAGTGAGCTTGAGTGGCAATGCCGTCGGGTAAGGATACCTCCTCACGGCAGACGGCCCGGTTCACTACTCAAATCCGATGGTAGCCAAGCAGTTCACTGGTCAATTCGGCTATTCATTCGATACTAAATGGAAGATATATACAAAGAACGTCAATACTATCCTCTTACGATCCTCGCCACCCCCTTCTCATCCCCTCAACCTCCTCCTTTTCCTCCCCTAAGCAGGTCTGATCCCGTGAGGATTCCAAAACATATCCTTCGGATCATACTCCTTCTTCAACTGTCTCAACCTCGGCAAACTCTTCCCATAGTATCTCTTAGTCGCCTCCTCATTCCCAAGCTGCGTATCCAAGTAATTCGCATACATACCCCAATCCCCATCCGCCATCCCCTTGGTCACACTCTCCCTAAACCGCTTCAACAGAGTGAACCCGTTGTTCGCATGCGTAGCATAGTTTCCATGATCAGAGAACTGGTAGAGCAGTAACTTGTCGCGGTGTGGGAATGCGCTGTTGATGGGTCTGTCGGTAAAGAGGGTTTTGGCGTTGGTGATGGCTGAGTTGGGTCCGCCGAAGACGTCGATTAGGATGTACCATGTGTGGCGTGCGTCCGGGTCGTTTATGTTGTCGTAGAGGGTTCGAGCGAAGGATTGGACTTGGGTGCGGGTGAGGGCTTTGGCCATGAGGCTGGTGCTGTAGAAGGTGCTGTGCTGCAAGGAGTCAGTATCATCACTATACTTCATGGACAGGTGAGTGAACTTACCTGGTCGTAAGGACGTCTTTGATTAAGCGCTTGACCATTCGCGTATTTGTTCAACATCTGGATCCATCCGCCCGTACTCGCTGTAGTGATCTGAGCACCCAGATCTCCCAACAAAGGCTTCAATGCTGTGTTCAGGGCAGTCCTTGTACCATAATAAACACCCTGAATGGTCTGTCCCGTCGGCGCCATATAAATCTGCATGTTCAGTTCCTTCGGTGCCGTCGCTCCAAACTTCTGCAGCGCCAACAAACCTTCCACAGCTTGCTTCTCGTTCCAGTCCAGTTCGATGTTAAATGGAGTGACGGTCTCGGGCGCGGCAAAGGTCTGGAAGTCGAGTTCTGCAACGATACCGTAGGAGGAGCCGGCGCCGCGGAGAGCCCAGTTCAGGTCTGGCATCTCCCAATCTGCTGTGTATCGAATTGTGCCGTTGGCGAGAATGATGGTTGCGCCGATGAATCTGTCGAGAGTGAGGCCATAGGTTCGCGAGGCGAAGCCATATCCTCCATGGAGAGCATGGCCAGCGATGCCGACACTACAATTGTCAGTTGAAGCTGTGTTATGGTAGTGATGTACTCACCCAGGACACGATCCATGAGCAATGGCTCTCTGCCCAAACTGGAACAATTCAGTAGCAACATGTCCCAACCTCGCCCCGGCCTGAATATTGCAACTCAGATCCTTGTTCAGTGTCACCTTATCCATCGCATCCACAACAATGACCAGATGCCCATTCTCACCACCATATCCAAAAGAGCCATAACTATGGCCGCCGCTCTTGGCACTGACGCGGACTTTGCACTGGTTACCGCACTTGACGGCGTCGCGGATGTGGTTGACAGTGGTAGGAAGAGCGATCGCTGCAGGAGTGTATGGAAGACGGAGATTGTAGGGCTTGATTTCCTTTGTCCATTGGGCTGAGTCGCGGGGGATGTAGGGGACATTTTTGTCGGCGAGGCAGGCGTTTAGAGCAGTGGGTGTGTTGGCTGAGGATTGTGGGTATGGTGATGCTGCAGCATTTGAGAGGGTGAGAAATGCCTGGAGGCAGAAGAGGAGAAGTTTGAAGTTGAACATCATGACGACGATCTCGGAAAGGAGTTTCCCTTTGATGACCTCTTGGCAATTGCGTCTGGAACATCATTATAGACACCGGGATAATGGTCGTTTTTATAATATCCTTTCCATGGTAAGTTGATGTCTCATCTTCAGCCGTACAGTCAATTGTTTCTATATCAGGCCGTCACTTTACGAGGTGGAAATGACACATGCATAGAAACCTTGTCGTCAACGGGACTCGATGTGAAGCTGAACTCAGCTGGCAAGGTCAAGGGTATATCTATCGCAAGGATATCCTCCGTCCCATTGTTTGAGGCTCTTAACTCGCGGTTATCTTCAACTCCACGGAAGATCGCCGTCACCAACTTGACTAATTACGGCCAAGATCTACAACTTCCCCAACTTCCAACCGTCCTAGCAGGAGAAGATCATTCTAATATTCCCTCCCAGCTCAAAATAGAATGTCCCGCCTACGTACCTGAAGATCCCGATCATCCCCTGAGGCCATCCACATGTGCAACACCAACTACTGATCGACAACGCATGTCAGCATATCGTACCACCAATATTTTCCGTGCATACGTTTCTCCACATGCACTTTATTCTCGTGGCGAGAATAAAGCTAGACCTGTGATTTGCAGAACTTGGGCTATGAAGGAGTTGTGTGCGAGGATCTAATGTCAGTAACCGAAGCCATATGCAGGTTGTCCCGTAAATACGAAGACGATTCCCTTGGAGGAGAGTTATTGGGGAAACTTGTGCGAAACGAGGAAATAGCACAATACGCGAGTGTTTCAACGGCTGATGCCATGCCTTCTAAGGCTCTTAAATACAGTCAAAGGTTATGTATGTCATTTATATTATGCCATCTAGTGATAACTATTCTCATCGATGTCCTAGTTTCTCATCAGATTATATATAGTCACACTTTTCCCCCTCGTCAAACAACACCAAGTCTCTTCTCGCACCACATCCCACAGTACAAATAAGGCTTGAGCAACTCTCTTGTTCGACAAAGCACCACTACGTGTACCTTGGGCCGCAATTGGCTCTTCATCAAGCACAACTGCAGCCATTGTGGTCAAAAGAGGGAGTTCAATCGGTGATCGTTCTCAACTTACACTTTTCTCATAGGATGTCAGCAAGTATGTTAAGTTAGCAGGGAGTTGCGATGTAGCAGTAGCTAATGTAGACATCTCCAGGAGATTCGTTTATGGTGTATTGTTCTTGGTAGTAATTTTGAAGTATGTTGGTTTCTATTTAGTAAATAGCTTCACATCCGAGGCCTCCTTCATTGCCATGCTATCTCCACGGCACCCAACTAACACAAAACTCATCTCCCTTATCACTCAAAGTGAGACTCTCCCAACACAGAATAGCATCATCACTCCACTCACCCAAGATAGCCGTACTCTCCCCAATCACTACACTTAAACGATCTCCCTCCATCCCATGTCTCTCTTCCCCACACGTCAACGTCAACACGATAGCACAACCGCCGCCACCCGACCGACGTAGCTATGAAACATGAAATCCACGTGAAACAATCTCCCCAGAAACCCCAATTAAAGCACATTCTTGACGCCCATAGCCGCGGCAACTCTCTTGATGATCCCAATTATGCGTGCGTGACATTGCAGTGCGTGAGTGTGTGTGATACACTTAAGCGCGTTATCCAAATGTTGGTGTTGAGAGGAAAAGTCGTGCTAGGCATCGAAGTTGCGATGAGATTTGTGAATCAGTGAATCACCGTCTCGCAATCACTCCGCCAAATCTCAACTATAAGAATCCTCTTCTCTTCCCTTCTCCTCTCTCTTTTTTTCTTCCACATCACACTTCCACTCATTCTTCAAGCATACACTCACTTACTCAAACAACATACACTCTCTCTTCTACCACTACAAACACTCTCTTCGCAACAAACAATCACTACCATCACCTTCAAGATGTTCTCCAAGCTCATCATCGTCGCTCTCTCCACCCTCGCTATCGCAGTTCCCCTCCAGCCCCAAACTCTCGGCAGCATCACCTTCTACTCCCCCGGCAAGGGCGCCTGCGAGGAGGACAACGGTGACGCCGACATGGTCGCTGCCATCGGCAAGGGTCTCTACGACTCTGGTGACTATTGCGGCAAGCAGATCAAGCTCAAGGGCGATGTTGGTGAGGTGATTGTCACTGTCGTTGAGTAAGTTCCTTCACTCCTCCTATCAACCCTTGGTACACAACTAACACTCTTCACAGTCGCTGCGACGGCTGCGCCGACAACGATCTCGACGTTTCCCCCGCCGCCTTCAAGAAGGCCATGGGATCTCAGGATCTGGGCCGCGCCAACGGCGAGTGGAACTGGGTCTAAACCGACACTCTTTTTGAGACCTTCACCTATGGATTACGGTGATCGTGGAGCTGCAGCTCTGCACCTACTTTCTCTTCTCAAACATACTTACGACCCTCGAACATACGGGAAGCTTTTTAAGGGGGCACAGGTGGCCTGGTTTATGATGATGATGAACTGAGATGGTTTATGAGACAAGACAAAGACGATAGAACACGAAGACAATAAACTTCATAAACACATTACTTGACTTCTTTCCTGTGACATGTATAATAGTGTGCTCTCTCCAATGACCACGCAGGTGGGTAACAGAAGAATTGGTCCCTGAGGCTCAGGGCGTCAGAATAAAGTAGCCCAAGTCTTGATCTATGCCAGCATAAGGTGATTGGATTATCTCGTCTCGTATGTTCACAGCAGCCAATTCTTTTGACACCCTGACGCTCGTAAATGAAATGTGTGAATTGATTCTGTCAATTTATGTAACTCGCTGACGCCCTGCACCCTATCATAAGCTATGCCGAAACACGCCCTTTTACCATAGCATCATAAGTCCTTTGTCGTAGCCACCCAATCCATCCGCCAAGTAAAGCAAACCGAGTCGCTTCCATGAGAGACAAAGGAAACCAACGCCTGTTCGTGATATGCATGTGATCCTCCATATCGACACATTGCTGTGGAGCACTGTTACTCAATTTTCCGTATGCAAGTTCTATGCCATAATGAATCCAAATCTTCTATCCTTGCTTATTTCTAAGACCAAATGCAGGTAGCCATTTTCTCCTGCTTCCTGTTGCGCCGCCCGCTCTTGGGCTGTCTGTTCGGTCCGGTGTATCCCTTTCATTCGCCGAGCCTGATAGTCTCGGTGTTCTCGGTGTGGTGGACTCTTGACTCATCATTGTGTCGTTGGCCATATCCGTATCCACCGAGATGTGTCGTCCTTGTCGTGACTTTCGTAAAATTGGTGGTGGTGTTGCGCTGTCGCGGTCCTCATCCACCGCACCTGTCCTACTAATCCAGGGTGGAAGTGCCGAAGCGCCATTAGAGCTCGAGAATCCGTTACTAGGAGGTTCGGTAGGGCCATGCTCCGTTTGTGGAGTTGGGGTTGGGGCGCCGCTCGGAGGTCCAGTTGAAGACCTACGGAAGAACTTGGTGAACTTGTTCTGAGTAGGTTGCTGGACGATGGGAGGGTAATGGTTCTTCTTGTTGTCACCAGCAGGCTGCCCCTCAGACTTTGTGTGCGTGTGCGCACCCGTCCTGATCTGGATATCATCACTGTTCCTCCTCTGATGGCCCTTCTTACGGCCCCCCTTAGAAGCCTTAGCATTGGCCAGTGGTCGGCTCAGGAATGATGTCTTGCTTTGCTGCGCAGCCTGGGCGTTTAAGCTCGATCCGCGGCGAGGTGCCGACGGGGCCACGTTAGTCGAAAAGAGCTCCTGCTGAACTGGCATAAGATCTCTGATCCTATCAGGGTCGAGTCCTGTGCTTGCACCTCCTTGAACACCGCTTCCAGCTCCAAACATAGCATCCATTGCCCAACCACCATTGGCTGCTGCGGAAGGTGAAAAGCTAAAGAGATCAGGAGAAGCCCGTCCATTCTTGTTCTTGGTGGGTTTAGAACTTTCACGCATCCAGATGTCGATACTCGACTCGAGCGATTCAACATCGGATTCGTCGGTATCGGAATCCCAATCGTTGCCCCGTCGATTAGAAATAGTAGTTTCGTCAGCGGAACGAGGACGCTGAATTGACCGGCCCTGGTTTTCGCGATAAACTCTATTGTTCAAGTCAATAATTTGAGCTGAAGCCTTGACTGCACGCATTGGCGCCTGCTCTAGGCGGACGCCCGAGTATGTTCCAAAGCTTCCACTTCCGTCATTCTCAGATGCCTCAGAGAGAGCCCCATAGCTTGGTCTCGCTGTTGGAGGTCTGGGCACTGCCTCGTCATCGGAGTTTTGATAGCGTCGAAGCGTAGAGGTAGAAATGGTATCCGGCGTTGGTGGGAGATTATGGTCTTGCAGTCTAACACCACCAGGGGCATCGGTCGTGACTCTTCGAAGCGAATCCATCTTCTCCTGCTTAAGGCGACGATGGTTTGGAGACATCGAAGCACGGCCGGTAAATTTCTCTGATCCGTCTTGGTCCCGACTCTGAGGTCGCGACCCCATCTTAATGGAGGAATGGTGGCGTTCAGTTCTTTGCCGAGGGGAGTTGTATTCGATAACGTTGTTAATCGAGTCAAAATGCGCTTGGCGAGCAGAGGCGGAGTTTGATCGCGCTGATCTGGTCGGTGAGGAATGAGTAACGAAAGCAGTCTTTGGCCGCTTGATAGTGCTGGCCATGGGTGGAAGACTAGCAGAGCCATTAAAGGTAGGCTCATCGTCCTCATCTTCCTTGGAACCATACACACTGACAAAGGAACTCTCACTCAAAACACTCAGACTCGGACTGCGACCATTATCGCCTTCGCCAGGTCCCTCAGGAACTTGCGCAAGACTCAGAACACTGCCTCTAGTTCCAAGATAAACATTGCGCAAGTTCTCGGTATTCTCGCTGTGATCAGATATGAAGCTCGGCATGCGGTTGATGATCTTATCACCTCCAGCTTGCCTCGTCGTATCCGGTGATCGTGTAGCTGGTCTGGGATCTTCGTAGCAGGGGCTAAGGTTGTGTCCCGCGTATTGGCCTTCAGCCTTGATCTGGTCAATAATTGATCTTTCCTTGACAAGCTGTTCAAGTCTGGCTTCAAGCGACACAATCATAGCGACCGCCTCTTCAATTGCCTTGTCGCGTTTCTCCATCTCTTGCGAAAGATGGCGGTTCGTCTCCTCCGCTTGTGACTTTTCCATCTCGAGTGCTTCTACTTTCTCTTCGAGCGCTGTTTGCCGCTCTCGACGGTGGTACAGTTCTAACTTGAGGTCAAAGTTCTTCTTGTGAAGCGACGAGATTACCTTCTCCTGATCCAAGACCCCCATTCCCTTCTTCTTGGACGTCTCGGTTGTAGCTGGAGAATGAGATCGGTGGCCATCAAACTCCACACTCTTAATGGGAGATCCTAGGCTTCGACTGAACTCTCTGGAAGAATTGGCGTCTGAATGCGAGCGCGACCATGTTGAAGCCCTGTCGCTCTCCGCCTGGCGAGACTCTCGTAGCTTTTCTTGAAGGAATGTGGACATCGCAGGCTGTCGTGTAGATTCGCTGCTAGCTTGACTGGTCAAGCGAGACCCTCCCTCTACTGTTCGTGGGGTAGCGCTAGATGGTCTTTGACAAGAAGCATGGTAGAATCGGTGCGCATGTGATGGACCTGGTGACCCAGGAGGGTTTGAGTTGGAAGTGTGTGCCGTATGCATTGAGGTCTTGGTGTTGTTGGTGCTCGTTGAAGATCGAGAAGCAGTTCTTGCTCCATGAGAAGCCCGCGAAACAGGCCGTTCCATTCTAGGTGCACAGAAGTTGGTATTAAAGTATTTTGAGGCTCAGGTATCAGGTTCAAAGGTGAAGTAATATGTTTGTGTTTCGCATGCGCTTGCAGGATGTTGTTTGTACAGAGGAACGGCTGAGCTGAGCTATGAGAAGCAAGCTATGATCGGGTTCGCAAAGATATCGATATTAGGTATTGTAAAAGACGAGTATAGACAGAGGAATCGTGTAGCATGTCGAGTAGGTCCGTGTCTTGCGTTGTAGATCACGATGAGGACGATTGATTCACTTCATTGCGGATGCGCCCAATGAATGTCGGATATCGTTGCAGGAAGCGAGGTACGATAAAAAATCAAGCGATGCTTGGTGTTTCGTCTTTGAGCTTGTGGTCAATCGGTTGCAAGTGCCCGTTTCGATATGTCCAGGAAGTAGCGGTCTTGATCCAATGCCTGCCTGAGTGAAAGACGATTTCGCAAAAGAATATGTGCGGTTCGTTTTGAGAAGTAAGAGCAAGTTCGGCATTCGAGAAATGAGACAAAGGGCGCAGTATCGAACAATTTGAATGAGATGAGATTTAGCGATCGAACAATCAGGGAGACAATGAGAGCGGCATTAAGTCGGGCTCGAATAAGTGATCCCGACTTTTGCTTGGAGTGGGGGACGAAGGGACCTGACGATGGTCGCCTTGCGTTTGCGGCGCAGGGAGTGCCTTGAGTCTGAGTGGTCTAGTAGATAGACTACTCCTCAGGACAGGGCGATACGATACGATTCGGTTCGCCGATACGAGTGGATATTTCGATCCCAATCTTGCGATTTCTTAGGGGATGGATGAGAGAGTAAAGACGAGGAAATAGAATAAGGGTATAGATATGCACAGGTAAGGTTCTTGGTTCTTTTCTTCTACCACCAACATCACCTCACTTCTGCCATTCATTCCAGAGCCTGGCACAGTAAGTACGGGCAGGTACAGTACAGTGAAGGTCCAGTCCAGCCCGCAGTATTAGGGCGGTCCCCGCATTAGCGCTGCAGCTCCTCTCAGGCACCACTTTAATGGAGACCTGACGGAACTTTAGGTCGCGATTGTTAGTGCCGGGAGTGACATAAAACGCTACACCATCTGCCGCGCCAGAAAGTACGCGTCTCAATTTATCACCCGTAGACGTGATGAACGTGGACGTGTTTAACGTGTCTGAGCGTGTCAAAACCAGTCAGATCCTGTCACCCTGCTTGGCTTGAGCCCTTGACAAGGTATCACAGCGGTGTCTCCGGCTGAAGAGTGGGGGTTACAGGGCAAACAGGGTTCTTGCATCCCTCTTCAATGCCCTTAAACTGACAAGAAGCCTTCAACTGCCCTGTGCTGTCTGTTGACGATTCGGTTGTCGGAGCAAATCGCTTCATCCAATCTTAAAGTCTATCGAATAGTTGATTCTATCTTTGAACTGTCAAATTATTCCTCATCTTGTTGAATCGTTCCATCTGTCCACTAACAAGCTGTACTTCTCTTGTCACCAATCATGCCCAGTTCCACAGACTTGGGGAGCATACAGCCCCGGCTCCCGGCCAGCGGCCCGTGCTCCGAGCAGAAAAGCCCCCAATCTAGAGTCTTTAGTCCCCCATGTCGTCACTTTTCCCTTCCTTTTTCAGTGAGAGTGACTGTGATTGTGATAGTGTGATCACTTTTGCTTGCTTTTTGAAGGGGTATTAGTGGCTTGACAAGAGAGCAAACATGCAGTAGATCCGCTTGCTTTTGGAGGGCTTGGCTGAACCGACGTTGAATCCCTTTACTCTTTCCCATAACCTCTGATCGTTACGCCGTTGAGTGATTGCATCCTCTCCCTTCTCTTCAATGTTTCAGTTCTGTCAATGTCCTAGACATTTAGACGATCCTAACCAAACTGTTCAAGGGTCTCTGTCTCACCTGCAGCCACTATCAACTTCAACTCCTATAAAAAAGCAAAAAGGTCCATTGATTCAACATCAACTCGTATCCTTCCTCACACTATGCACTTATCCACAGATGATGAAAGTGAAAAATATTTCTCACTACACTACTGAGTCCGGCCCTGGACTTGTATGCATCGGTCCGCGTTAGCTTCAGGCTTCAAGTAATAGATGCCGTCCCGTGTCCCCTAGAAAAGTTTAAACGGCCAGAGTTAAACCTTTGACGGAAACGGTTCAGAGTCTAGCCAAACACTTCCCCGACAGCCATTCCCGCGTTTACCGTCCAGTGACGTTGATCCATACTGTAAACTTTCTCTGCTTTCAAAATCTTCTCTCCTTTCGAGGCTGCTGTTTATGTTCTCCTTTCTAGATGCAGCGGAAGTGGACCCTTGGCTTCAACGGCTGAGGTTTGCATACCGCCTCTCACTCAATTCAGTTTAATCATGCAACTTTGGACACTAAATGGTGCAATTGAGAGCAAACACTTTTGAGCGGTCAATTGTGGCTTGAGATACGCACTGTTTTTGGAACATGCCGAGATCTGAACTCTGATGCCTCAGCCCGCTACTCAGTCTAGACAGCTGTAGAGAACTTGAAGGAGGGCAACAATTAAGCGAACACAGTCTTGGTCTAGACTTGACTAATGTGATTAAATACTTTTGTCTACTTTATGCGCATGTGGTAGGTCTGTTACTCCAAGATAAATGGTCAATGGTAACAATAGAAGCTTCGCGCCTCATAGATGACAACCAGAAGCCCAGATCCTAGTTGTAAGCAAGTATCTGTACCTTGCAGTAGATCTACGACATCTGGATCATCCAATGGCAGACAAGCAGTGCTTCAAAAATGGAAGCCATCAAATAGACGCATGACCATCTCTTTGTTCTCAACGGCACAGTACGCCATTCCACCAATATGGAATACCAAGATCAATGTGGCATTCCATACTCTTTGCCACGCCATAGCAACTGCAAGACCCCCAAATTTTGCGCTTCTGCAAACATCATATTGTTAAAGCACGACAGGACCCCTCAAACGATAAGTTATCCGTGTTCCGCGAGACTAACTTGATGTTGACGAGGGGTTCTCACATAGGGATTAGAGGTCAATATACGCGGTGAGATACAGTTACATCGAACATCATCGTACGATATAAAACCTTCCGTATTCCGCTATTGGTCGGCAGTAAAGATCGGCGAAACGGGAATGTTTAGAATCCTTGACGGAAATGTATCTGGTTGCTTGCTTAGATGCTACTGCACAGACATCAACTTCACAACTACCGAGACATCGAGCCGCATATCTTTGATGCCCCGGGTGTGCACATCCTGCGGCCCATCGGCAATCAGTAATAAGTACTTGCATATATCAGTAGAACCTCAAGAAAGGAGGTATATGTTTTCGACTATTGGGCTCCTGCTTGGCTAAGCAATTGGAGGTGCGGGATGTATACAGCCCGGGCTTCAAGGAGATATCTCACATGTCAAAACACGATCGGCGTCCATGAGGAAGGTTGGGAAACCCGAACTCTTTTCCTCGTCGCTAGGTTACCAGGGTCACGGCCCAAGAGACGTGTGTGATTATTGGAGCCCTGTATCTCTACACGATCGTGACAATATGTACGAACGGCTCCAGTGGTGGCGATTGTCTTTTTCGTAGAACGGACCTACCTTGACGGTCAGCCACGGAGCATTATGGGCAAGAATCATCATGGCTCATTATATTCCAAGACACCGGGTGCCATGCCATCTTCCCAAGTATCATATCAACGTTCTTGCAGCCCCTACCTCGGATACAGAGCTTATCATCACTTCAAGGTAAGCTCTAAAGGCAAGGCACCTACCTATATTGAATGGGAGTGGCCAATCTGACCCAGCAACACAAACACATAGTTTATCTAAACTCTACCTAGTCTCGCTAGGGACTCTTGTTTTGTGGTATTATGATAGACCTTGCAGCAGCACTCGACTATCATTGTTGTACCAACAACTCTGATGTCGAAGACATTTCCTCTTTCCAGGCGCAGTAGCCAGTTCCATCTGCCACGACGTTCGCCAGCTATATAGGCAATTTTGTAAGCCCATAGGAACGATCCCAGGTCAATACTTATATGGTACTGTTGGTACGGCATGGCCATGTATACGCGGACGGGCAAGCAAGAGCAAGGTACACTACAATGTAATGCATTCACGCTATAACAAAATATTCTCATAACGCCGTACGATCTTTGTATCCCTCCATCAGGCTCTGTAATCTACAACTCATCCTTCTTTTCAAAGAACTGCTCCTCACTACCCTCGGTCTTATCCTCATCACCATCTTTCTTCTCAGCCTTAGCAGCCTCATTCTCCTTCTTCAGCTTATCCTTATTCTTCTGAACCTCGTCCTCATCAGCGTCAATGTATCCCCTGAGCTCCTTCTCTCCACCAGGCAACTCCACGAGCTCGAGCTTCCATCCGTTAATTCCTGCAAGCTTCTGCATACGGTCGGCCATATCCTTGACGGTATCTGGCTTGAGGTCTAACCCCTCCAATTCCTTGTTGCTGAGTGTTGTGACCCCGCCGCCGTCTTCCTTACTTTTACCGGATGCTACGATCTGGAGGAGACGCTCGCTGTCGGTGTTGGAGCTGGAGAAGTAGCTGCGTGGGGGAGGGAGCTTGGCTGGTGGTTTGCCTGCTTCATCAGCGCCAGAGAGCACATTTCTAGCGCCTACGACAACACCGCCGATGTTAACTGGCTCCTTTGCGGCATCTTCAGTGCTTGCGTCTCCGGACTTTGCTTCTGTGTCCTCTTGCTTAAGCGGCACCTGAGCTTCCTCCTCCTTAAGGGGTACTGATTCGCCGAGCGAAGGGGGCTGGTTGAGGTCGCTCACGATAAGCTTGCACTGGATAGGATTCGCCCGGGTCTCCTCAGGAGGCAAGAAGGCGACATCGTTGCAAAGACGCGGCGTGTTGACGACCATCAAGTAAGCACAGATGGTAACTTCTTTAATCCAACCAATCCGATCGGCCTTCATTCCTGGTACGCAATGGTACTGGACTTCAATTGTGCGCTCTCTTCCTGTCAAGTCGCAGATGGTTCCCCCTTCAAGCTTCTGAACAAGATACCGCTGGTCACCTTTAACTTGTAGTTCCGCTGGAGGTGGCGCATCCTGGCCAGTCGTCTTCGCTTTCTGCGCTGCACTGGCCGGGATAGCAGGAACTCTTCCGAGGACGTAATCTGGAGTGTGAGGGTCGCGCTTAGGAGGTTGACCATTTGGTATCGAAGGAAGTGCGTGGAATTGGATGATCTCGCGGTTGTTGCAAAAGCTGTAGCTCCACCATCCCGACATAAAGTAAAGGCATGAGTCCTCTAGCTCTGAAAGAAGTTCCCATCCACTCGCCGTCGCACGACTAAGCTCGCGCGCTTCCTCGGCCTTGGCGAGTTCGTTGGCGGTCTTGTTCTCTGCTTCGGGGGGTTGTATAATAGGTATCGAACAAAGATACTCGTTAGGCGGTAGCTTCATAAGTTCGTATGTAAACGATGGGCCGTTCTGGTCCTGGTTGTCGCCATTGTCGCGTTCGTCAGCTTCCCGAGCTTGATCGACGGTCGATTGCGCAAAGTCGGCGGAATAAGTAGGATGTTGACTATCGAGTAGTGAATGGGCATCTTTCTCCGATATGTATTGACTATCAAATACGACTTCAAACTACGAATTCTTAGCATCAAGACCAAGGTATGACGCACGAGGGGCAGCTTACCTGAGGAAACGTCAACAAGTCCTCGTGGATGTTAAAGCCCGGTGAACGAGCTCCAACAAGCTGGAGGTAAGCCAGCAGGGCCAAATTAAAGCGGCGCATTATGCCGTATTGATGTGGGAATAGCTCACATAGAGCTTAAGCAATCGTTGCAATAAGGTCAACCAAATGCAACGCACTCTATTGGATGCTAAGTGTTACTGTGAGAGGTGTCATGATAGACCTAGCAGTGGAGTTTAGCCTGGGGTCGTTATCAGCACTGGAACCGACATTTAACCGCTATCAGTTAAGGCCTAGGGTTGGACAACTGTTTTCCGACAACTTCTTCCGGTCACCGAAAAAGAAGGGTCCTTGCGCCGGTCACTTCATCTCATCACGGGCGACATACTCCGGAGTCTAGGGGATGAAGAGGGGCCGAATATCGGCAATTCCGCTCAAGGACAAAGTTACATAACGAGTCCGTGGTTAATTATAATCCCGCCAATCTAGAACTGCTGACCATTACATCACAGCTCATTTCTCTTCGTCTCAAGAGCAGAGCAGAAATTAGTTGGACTAATTGCTCCAAATAACATGGGATGATGAAAGCCCACAATCTTCAGCCGTTTCAGGAAGCACAGGCACAAGCGTGTGTCTATAGCATTGTCATGTTGCGTGGCAAACGGATATAAAAACACCAGAGATTGATCAACACATGCCCTTCCTGGGAACATCCTCGCTTCGGGGGGCCATCGGCGATCAGCAGAGTTACTCCTACTGGAACACGTGTCCGAGTGGACAAACGGTTCCGCATCAGGTATCAAGAGCTTCAAATGGTAGGCTCATCCTGGGATCAAAGGGTCTTTGGCTTTACTTCTCCGCAAGATTCACGAGTTTCATGTCAGGATCTATCTCAAATTTGTCGGCCCGTCAAGCTAGGACAACGATCAATACAGCCAAAACCCGGCGAGATGAAATTGCCTTTGCTCAAATATAGTCTTCTGTGACGTATTTTCTTACTTTTGTCCAACGCTAGGTGCTTATCATGGCATGATTCTGAGCATTGTTCTCACGACGGTCCCGACAGCATATTATACAGTAGCGTCTTCTCGCTTCATACCGATTTTGGCCCAACGGCGCACAAGCCGAGGACTACCGACAGGAGTTCGTGCACTCTATGGATCGACTTTATGCACCATCAGCCCTGAAGGCTTTGTCTTTTGCTAGGGTTCTCCAACGACTCACTTATGCGTCTAGGGACGTTGGACGGACGGAATGCATTAGAGTCAGGGTCTCCCAGGCATATTTCTTTTTCGTCTAGTGTTTTGGGTTAGCATCAACGTTATGGCAAAAGGTACGCGCAAGACACGGGCTGTGCGTTTGGACATTGTGTTGGATGCAGGGTAGATTGTCAACAAAAGATCCCATCGAGGAGGCAAGTCAATTCTCAGAGGTGGCAATTACAGATTGACTCAGAGTGACAGAGTCTAAGACATTGACTGCTCATCACACACTAAGAAACCTTCTTTCAAGGAGCCGTTGGTCCGCGCCAAGAGTGTTAAGCATACGATTTGGTTGTTGAAGGTGTTTCATGCTGTAGCGAACCGTTCGCAGTTGGATAGCTTCGACCGGAGGAGTTTGTCAGTCATCCTGCGGCTCAACTCAAAGTCAACACAGTCAACAATAATAAGCAAGCATCAGGCTGCGATATAATAGCAGGCACGTGGCTAAGCCCAGCAGCGGATCAACCCAAATTGCCAACGCATCAATCGCACCATTGTCGATGGGGAGTCGTATTATTGCACGTGCACCAGCACGGTCACGAAGCTATCAATGGAACAGTCCATCAATGATCTGCGTAAAAATGAGAGTTGAGACGGGGGTCGAGCCTGCATGATCACCGCAAGGAAAAGATTAAGCCAAGGAGAAAAAGAAAGATTCGACGTCCAGGGGCAACAATACGGTTAGAAAGTGGGACTTGTGTAAGTGAATCCGTACAAAATCTATCGCAATCTAATCTTGAGAAAGCGTCTCGGGCGAAGGGAAACAGAATATCTTGCGACTATGGAAAGTGAACTATTGGATCGGAAGGATTTCCCGTGGAGATAGCCTACAGTTTCGAGATAGGACTAAGCATAGCATAGATGAGAAGCAAACTATAACACGGGGGCTTATGGCCGTGCTCATTGCTGCCGTTCCTATGTTAGGAATAGAGGACGGTAGGTAGTCTGTATAGAATTGCGCCAAGCTTTGACAAGTTCGAGTCAGAGTCAGAAGAAACCCGAAACCATCGATAGCGCATGCAACTCCAACTGCCTGGCCTGCATGACACTCAATACCCGGGCGATTGTCTGACCAAACGGAAGAGTGCAACGCGCAGTTGGCAAATACCGGTCATGAAGATCATTAGGTCTAGACTGCGGTGGTGATGCTACGCAGAATTCGTCACCGAAGATCATCATCATGGGATGGGATGGGGGAGAAGACGGGGACTTGGGTAACATGGGCACCTGGTCCTAGTTTCTGGTGCAGAGTAGCATTGGAGGTTATTCCGGAGGAATATCTTATCAAAACACACGAAACTATACAAGAGGGTGTCATGTAGTTGAACTGCTTGATCTGGTGAATGACTGCCTGCAGTATCTGAGTTCCTCTATGTGAGCCTCTACTCTGTAGACGTTGGCACATTGCAGTTGCAGTACTGTACTGGATTGAGTGAGTTAGGCATAGTACAGTTAGCTGTTAAGTGATGGCGCCGTCCGCCTCACTCTTTACGACTGCGGGAGCCAATCGAGATGGAGGGTGGGTATGGCTGACCGCGTTCGACAGCCAATCGATGGATGCCCCGTCTCAGTGATTGCCTCGTTTTGCGTAAAGAGGTGGGTGCTAAAAAGGAGATGGAGTGTACCAGGTGCAGGGATTAGGGATTCTACCCGTTGGAGAATGGAAGAGACCAAACCCATTTAGGAGACAGTCTTTATGGTGATGGCATCCTTTTTATGAGAGCTCACGTTGTTTGAGGAGAGAAGGAAGGAAGGAACATGATATGAGGTGAGAATGTGTGTTTTCGATTTATAGAATCCTTGAGGGTGCTTTCAATCAATAACATTCTCCTCAACAATTGCTGTTTCATGCCAGGGTTTGTCTTTGTTCTCTCAGCTGAAATATCGTCCACACGTACGTCGGCGGCACATTAATCCTGTTCCTGGTTGTGAGAGTCAAGCAGGGAAAATGGTGATCAGCAGTGCCGTCGTCAACCGGCTCGTGGAGTAGTGTTCGATGTGATCTCGCGTACAAGATAATCTCATATCAAATTCTGTTTTGGCTCTCCATACAGTGACAGCACACTACACCCTTCTCAGCTAGGTGCTATTGCTACTATAGCAGGGCTGAAAATAGCAACATTGCAGAACAACAGCCAAAATAATATTAACTTTTGTAGGAAGCATTAACGATGTTTCGTCCGTGTTCATCAAACTAAACCTACATAAATTACATAGTTAGGTACCTGCTTGATCGGGGATATCTTCAAACAAGCTAAAACAGAACAGACCGTACAGTACGTACTAGAGTCAAGCCATTCTTTGTCCGCGTTTTGTCCGGGAACTGACAGCAGCACCTGGCATTCAACGTGCAGCCGGTCAATTAGTCTAGCCGGTTAGCGCATGACATGTTCAACTCACCTTAACGCGCTGTACAGCACCAACACAGCACAGCAGGCGCAAGAAAAGAGATGGGCAAATTGATTTGCCTGGCTTGGGTTATCTTAATCGGATCCGCATCCCCATCTCCAGAGTGCCCGCTTTGGTGGGATGGAGGATGATTTGCTAAACCAGGACAGGAATAGGCATGAGCCATGACATCTCGCAGCTCAGGACAAGGACAAGGAAGAGGCGCATTGGGTTGATGTGTTCTTTTTTTTCTCTTTCTTTGCTTTTTTTTTTTTTCGTTTTCTGGAGCTGCCGATTTCGTACTGCGTACCCTGTAGCAAGGATTGAAGGGGATGCCGTCATGGCGTTTGGTTTTGGGCTGTGGCTGTTGCTTGCGCTGTATCACGTTGCTTCTTTCTTTTCTCTTTTCTTCTGTTTCCTCAGAGTCATGAACTATGATGATGATGCTGTGCCGCTTAACAATTACGTAGATTGTTTAGAGCACGGTTCGGTGGTCGGAAACTGAACATTTGAGGTGTCAGAAGATATGCGGCCTGCCGTCTGTCTGTCTGACTGTTTGTGAGGACAGTCCTAGATCGCTGAGAGATCGAGTGGGAATTGATTCCGCTGAGTGCCTAATAGACGGCAATGAACAGGCCATACACAGCCCACCACTTTGACTTTGATGCAGCTGAGCCTCTGACCTGCGGGAATCGGAATGTCAAAGCCATAGAATATGCCTCGTTTCAAAGCATGGCATCTCGTGGACAGTCGATAGCGATGTGATGCGCTGTGCTGTGCTGTACGCGCAATGAGAAACGAGGTTCTAGTGGTCGCAGCAAGCCAGACCTTGTTGAGAGAGGACCAATCGCTTCAGATCCAACAGCGTCTGTCTGCATGCACCAGCACCAGCACCGGGCGTGTCAGCAAGTAACAATTACAGGACAAGGGTTGGGTGAGCTGTCCTTCTAGAGTCTCTTCTTCTTTTTTTGGGGGCATGAGACATCCATTCCCATCATCACATATTCTACCCTGGGGCGTTTTATTAGTAGAGCAGCCAGTGGACCGAAGATTCCGTTGATTTCAGTGGTGGTTTTTCCCACTGGTAGCCGTTGGTTTGTAGTGGGTGGACCGCTGTAAATCAAAGTCAAACCAACCTACCCCACGCTGTCTGTCAGAGAGCAAAACTCAAAGTGCAGTTGTCGTCGTCACGCGTATCCCGTCTTATTAGGTTCCATGTCTAGCCCGTCGACGTTCCATGTGTCGTACCTTGCCACCATTCCCCTTCTGATACTAACGCTGGTCCACTTCCCATTTTCATGTTTGTTTCAATCTCAACAACACGGCATCTGTTCAGCAGCATCATCAAACCATCTCCACAAGCTTCTTTTATTGTATGCATACGTATGACACCAGGGATCATAATACGATACATCTCATTTGCAGGATCTTGTCTCTTTTCACCTCGTCAATCTTGTCACGGTCAAGCCATCGGGCACTATCACATATCCCTACTAAGGAGTCATTCCAAGACCTTGAAATCTGTCAGTCTAAAATCGGATATCTGCTGCTTAAACACACCACCAAAGACGCAACGCTACATCATCACCACACACCATTAGAGGGAACAGGACTGCACTGCATTTTCAGCCAGGTCAGGCCAAGCCTAATTAGACCGCCCACCCACAGACGTTGTCTCGTTCAAGCAACCTAACCTAACCTTACACACCGCAGCTCGCAAATACCGCCCAGTTCCACCACCCTTGAATATCCTTCCCAAGCTATAACATCCTTGTCCCTTACAATCCCTGTCACTACTGAGTGGGGACTCTGGAAGCCTCATTCAGAACGACTGGGCCGCCTGTTCTCCTCCATCCTGGCTCACCTATTAATCCTCCATCCCATCCGCATCTCGTTCACCTTCTTTTCTTCGTCGTCTGTCTCGACTCCAACTATCCCACTTTTTAATCTTTTCGCCTGTCGCAAATCCGAGACTTGTATTCATTACCATTCAATAGTTTGGTTCGCCTTGGGTTTTTTCACTTCTCCAAACGCTACACTACAACTTATCTTATCCATCTGGACCACTACTCGCCTTACTTACACCCGCCTATCAACATTTCAAGGCTATCCCTATCAATCAAACACTATCTATCTATCTGTCGATCTACATCATCTCATTATCTATAATGAATCTAGAAAACGTCAACACTGTCGAGGAGCTACAACGTCAGCTAGAAGCCGCCAACGCAAGAAATTCACAGCTTGAGCAGTTCGTGCAAAGCCAATTCAACGGAGACCCTACAGTCCTAAATCATGTCGCTCAGAACTTTGCTCAGGGAGGGTTTCAGATCCCCAGCAATGGTGTCTCAAATGCACGAAGTGTTGGTCTCTCCCGTAGCAAGTCCACCGTTACATATCCTACACAAGTAAAGTCTGCCATCACGGTAATACATCCCCACCCCGACCTTCATCTCATCTCCATTTCTCTAATCTCATCATTGTAGGAACGCTTTCAGGCGCATAAACGTGAGAGAAGGGCCTTTTCTCAACAGTCAAGCTCCGCCCTCCCCATGAGCCGCAGTGTTTCAAATCGTTCAGAGTCTCATATGCCTTTCTCACAAACCGGAAACCGCATCGCCCCTCTGAGTTCATCCATGGACCGATTCAGCTCGCCTCAAAACCAGTCTACCAACCTGCCTCTTGAAGCCGCATCAAATCAATTACAGAGCGTCCAGGAGAACCAGCCTCTACTCAACATCGGCATGGACCCTGAAGACTTCCTAAAACAGTGGCCCGAGACACCTCAAGCTCCTCAGCACTACGACTCATCCTTCACCGGAATGGCTTACAACATGGTGCCCGACAACTCATACGCCAACCTGTCATCAACTATTCCTTCAAGTTATCCCATGTCGTCCGCCTGCCCTTCGATGATCTCTGGTCCCTCTGCCGCAGAGGCCGCGAGCCCCTTGACCCGCCAGAACAGCTCTTTCGATAACTACGGTGTCGGCATGGAGCGCATGGAATCCACCCAATCCCAAGCCGATGCGCTCTTCGCTCCCGATCTGTCTCCTGCCTCCGTCAACATGTACCATGCCGGCAAGCAATACACCTCTGAGCAAGATCTCTTTGGTCTCGGCGCCAACCTCACCGCTGCCAACGTTCAACAGTACGTCGATTCCAACGGAAACACTCTGATGGCATCCCCCGAGTCGACCGACATGGAGCGATCTTGCTCCAACGCTAGCATGTCCAGTGTTCGATCAAACGCTTCCAACCTGGAGCGACGAGCTAAGGAAGCCCGCGAGCGAGTTCTGCACGCGGCCAAGACCATCCAGCTCGCCCCCAAGCCCAAGGAGGAGCTTGCCAGGGAAGCCAGCGCTGCCGCTGCCAACAGGGAGGCCAAGCTTCCTGTCAACAAGAGCAACTACCAGCGTCCCAAGCATCCCAAGGTCTACTGCACTCAGTGCAACGAGCACCCCGATGGCTTCCGTGGCGACCACGAGCTTCGCCGACACGTCAATGCTAAGCACGAGGGCACTGTCAAGAAGTTCGTCTGCCGGGATCCCGAGTCTGTTGGCATCCCCACCAATGTCAAGGCCGTCAACCCCTTGTCCAAGTGCAAGGCCTGTATCTCCGGAAAGGAGTACGGTGCTTACTACAACGCCGCCGCTCATCTTAGACGCACTCATTTCAAGCCCAAGACCCCTCGCGGTAAGAAGGGCGCCAACTCTGATGAGAAGCGTGGTGGTAAGGGTGGTGGCGACTGGCCTCCCATGTCCGAACTCAAGGCTTGGTTCGTTGAGAAGAAAGTCAAAGTTGACTTGAATGAGTCCCCCATGGCTGAGCAAGATGAGTCTGATGACATGGCTGAGGGCGAGATGGAAGGATCCATGCCTCCCCAGATGGAGATGTTCCAGGGCATCGGTAGCAACATGGCTCCTTTCAACATGGAGACTGGCTACGATCTCGCCGTTGACGGTGCTGCTGATCCTGCCATTATGGCTAGTGTCAATGGCGAGCTTATCTCGGCTCCCATCTCGTCTGCCTCTGGTAACTTCGGCTACTCGCCCTTTTCCAACGGCTCTCCTATTGTCGGACTCCCTGACAACTATGCCTACTCTGAGCATGCCACTTCTGCGTATGGGTCCAATCTCTCTTCTTCCAACACTATCACTCCTGCCACCTTTCAAGATATGTCCCATATGAGTATGCCCGATAATGGCCTCTGGGTTTCCTAAATGCTCCGCAGTATGAGTAATGATCATGAAGCTCGATCTTCTTGCATCAATATCCTCCCCACTTCCACCGGTTGACATGCCTCACCAATATCGATCTCAACATCGACTCATTGGTGAGCATTTCGTGCCTCGAGGGATGAGGATTACACAAGAAGAAGCCTTGAACCACTCGCGTCCGAGCCCGAGCCTAAGCCCAACTTGAGTCGATACGATGATGGCTCAGTTGGCTAAGACTACTACTTCTCGGTGTTGTGCCGTTCTGGTGAACGCGCACGCCAATTCTTCATGAGCAAGCATCACACCCTTGCTTATTACCACTTCACATTCGCCTTCACACATAATGATTTCAGGAGCCTGTTCTATGATTGTGGTTGTTTCTATTTTTCGACTTTTATTCTTTTTTCACTTCCTTTTTTTTTTCTTTACCGTCACGGCGTCGATGATTACCCTTTCTCTCTGGTTTATTTTCAGCGAGTCACCTTGGCAAACTAAACTGGTGGATACGTTTCAATCTGGCTGTTGGCCCTAGATGGGCAGCCAAGCAGGTTCGACCGCTTGAGCGGTGCGAAGCCTATACGTTTATTCTCAGCGCGATCGAAAGTGCTTCATCGCGCGACTACGATATATAACTGGGCCGGGTCGGTATCTGGAAGGAATTTTCCCAGGAGAGGAAAAAGAGGAGTCGGTTGCATTTTTTACTTTTTATTTCATCACATCCTGTACATGAAATAAGGATGGAGGGAGTTGGACGTGGATATCAGAGCATGGCGTTTTTTTGTTTTGTTACTGGGGTGTGCCTGTTCGGACGGGCGGTTATGGCTGAAGAGTTTGCCATCTTTGTGTGCTTTACTAGTTAGATCAAAGAGCATTTGGGTTGGGTCGGTGTTTGGGGATATTAGGGGTTTTAGACATCTGAGGGGCATGCAGGGAAATGCGCCGGGCTTGTCGTTCGGTTGGAAAAGTACTGAGCGAATGGGTTGATGAGTACCGTTTGCCTACAGATAGGAACCTCTTCTGGCTTGAGACATAACAGTCTGAGTCAGTAATAGACTGTGCTGAAAGATGCACGCTTTATCCCTGCATTATTGTCCTCTATGTGATTAATCTCTTGTGACTGAACTTGGTGGTTCTTTGTTTGTGCTTCTAGTTGTAGTTTATCGTAGACGCGTAGTGCCTTATGGCAACTCATGGGTATCTCTATCCTGGCTAACATCTCGTCAACTCTCAAGTCTTCTTAACCTTCTCCATCCATTCCTTTGCACCCTTAACACCCTCATGTCCCCTCCTAAACAACCCCCTCTCCCACTCTTCCAACCCTCTCAAAAACTCCTCCCCATTCCCGACCCCCGCCTCATCCGCCTTTCTCGCATGCAGACCAACCTCACCCGCCCTAACAACGAAAGTCTTCCTCAACACCTCGGCAACATCCTTCTCATCGAACAAGTCCAGCATGCGAACGCCCACGCCGTAGAAATGAGGACTCTGGTCTCGTAGCGGTACAGCGCGGGGATCAGCTTTTAAAGCAGACAAAACGGCGGTGGAGAGACACGGTGGGAGGTTTAGGGTCAGAGGTGCGCTGGATGTAGGTGTTGATGCGAGGGCGAGCATTTCGGCGAGCCAGAGGGGGAGGGTTAGGGGGGTGTTGGCTTTGAGGCCATGGGGAGAGTTGTCGAGATGGCCTAGGTAGGGGACGTCGATTTCGAATTGGCAGGGGACTTTCTACGGATTGTCAGTTTTTGCACAGCGATATGAGTAGATTTGGGGTGTATTACCTCTGCCTCCGTGAGGATGGAGTCAATGTCGTAATACGACATTTTGTAGTGATCTTTTTTGATGTGGTGGTTTGGAGGTGAGGGAGACGCGTAGAGAGGTTTGGAGTTGTGATTTACGCGTTGGGCGATGACATAATCTTTTGCTTACCCTGCAGCGCAACTGAAATGGATTTGAAAAGCATGTATTCTATCAAACTGTCTATCACTAAGGACTATCAAATCACCTAGAGATACGATTGGACTCAATTCAGTAGACGTTACAATAGTCGCACGTGTAAGTCAAGGTAGGTCACCGTTTTTGCGTCATTCGCAATGCACACTTCGACTGTCCGAGATCGGCACTCGGAGAAACGGGTATTTGGAATCGAGAATTCGAGAATCAGCTTCGAAGCTCTTCATAAACTGCAGCTGAACAGGTTATTTCCAGCTGATTCACTCAGTTTCGCTGCTCGGTATTCCCAACAAGACCGAGCACGGTAAACTTCATGATTATGATGGTGACAATGTTAATTGAGTTCACCAGTCTACAACCACAGCTGCTCTTCTGTACCCGAAAGGTGGACTTGAGTATACAGATTTACTAGAAATTTACAATTAATTGAACAGTTTAAGATAAGAGTAAAATAAAAATGATCATTACTATTGCTGTAATTCAACCTCATCGTCCATGTGAAGCCACACTCAAGCCACAATCTTCAGCCAATGCATCCATCAAGTCAAGCTTCCGAAAATATGACGACAGATTGATCCAAGCTCCTCTGCCTTCGGCAGTCCGACATTGCCGGGTCCAGCAGCTCTTTAACCCAGTAACTGCCCCTCCTCTTCCATTTTTTTGACATCATCCACAGAGATTACCAACCGACTATATCAAACACGAGTTTTAGTCTTGTAAGTTTTGTCTGTCCTCATTAGCAAGTACTTTCTTCTTCACTATCAAGTTCTATTTCATTCAATTGATTCAATACTAATACCTTCAGAATAGCTTCCACAATGGCTTCCGCTCTCCTTCGATCAACTCCCGCCCTCCGCGCCGGCCTGCGCGCCCGCTCTACTCCTTTCGCGGCCATGGCTACCACAAGCTTCGTCCGCGGCAAGGCCACTCTTCCCGACCTTCCTTGTACGTCCCCCCAATACTCAAGCTCCGATTGCTAGCTGACCAATTGCCCCAGATGACTACGGCGCTCTTGAGCCTCACATCTCTGGTCAGATCATGGAGCTTCACCACTCCAAGCACCACCAGACCTACGTCACCGGCTTCAACAACGCTTCCGACGCCCTCGCCGAGGCCAACCACAAGGGCGACGCCAAGGCCGCCGCTGCTCAGGCTCCTCTTCTCAACTTCCACGGTGGTGGTCACGTCAACCACTCTCTCTTCTGGGAGAACCTTGCTCCCAACGGCAAGGGCGGTGGTGGTGAGCCCGAGGGTAAGCTCTTGACTGCCATCAACGAGGACTTTGGTTCTTTCGAGGCCTTCAAGAAGCAGACCAACGCTACTCTTGCTGGTATCCAGGGCTCCGGCTGGGCCTGGCTCGTCAAGGACAAGAACGCTGGCACTCTGTCCATCGTCACCCGACCTAACCAGGACCCCGTTACTGGCACCCTCGAGCCCCTCCTCGGAATTGACGCCTGGGAGCACGCCTACTACCTCCAGTACCAAAACCGCAAGGCCGAGTACTTCAGCGCCATCTGGGAGGTCATCAACTGGGGCACTGTCGCCAAGCGATTTGAGAAATAAATTGGCCCATAATAGCAAAGCGTAAAGCTTGAATGAGGATGAATGTCAAAATAGCGATTGACTTTGCGCAATGAGGTCGACGGATCATCGACCGCGCGCAATTTGTTTGTTTGTCAAGATACCGAGTGTATAGTACCATGAGGTTCAATAAATGAACCCTTGAAGAATAAATACACATAGTGACCCGAAACCTGGTGTCATACCATGCCCCCAAAATTTTTGTCTTGTCGTGATCACCCATTTATTGCTGCTTAAAGGCCCCGAACTCCAGGGCATGCAAATCGCATACCGCACCCATCCCAAGAAAATCAAGGCTGCTGGCATCTGGCGATGCCCTGGTAGGCCGCCAGCTCTGCCGGATACTCATCGGCAAAGATCTCATCGGCATATTCATACCAATCGCTGTTGCCCTCACTGGTTCTCGCCTCAAAGAAGCGCGCGTACTCCCACCACACGGGATAGTATCCTGCACAGTCCCAGCCGAGGATCCATGTGATTGTGTGGTTGGAGACGATGATGTTTCTGGGGCAAAGGTCCCCATGCGTGAGGACGCATGGATAGTCCTTGCGGAATTGCTTCACAAGAGCTTTGCCCACCTGCTTGGGAACCGAGGAATACAGTGTGGATGTAAGCAATGCCATGAACTCCTCCTGACTTGGTCGAACCCTTACGGCGTAGTAGGTGTGGCTCGGGTGGTTGTCAACTATGAGACTGTATGGTCCCGCCTGGACCGACCCAAAGCTGCCGTTTGAAGTACCTCTGTCATTACATCGCAACTTTTGAAGTATGTTGCGAAGCTGTCGAGCGTACTGATACTTTTCGTGCCTGGACAGATTTGGCCAGACGTCCTCAAGTAGCTCACCAACGACGGTCTGCGAGATATTTCCGTCGGCCGGACCATGCGGAGCCAGTGGAAGAGCTCGAGTGTGCGCAATGATAGAAAATTTCTCATGCTGCACCAATCCCGCTTGGGAGATGCGAAACTCGTAAGTCTTGGGCTCGATCAAGTCGTCTTGCTTCTTCGGGAGACGCTGTACAGTGAGGAACAGCTTCCGGTTACGGAGGAGGGATGTGAGGTATCGTGTGTGCTCGTCTGGACGAGGAGCTGTACAAATGTCAGTGAATACTCCAGCGTCGCTTGATTTGTGTCTCACCTGGACCGAGTGACTGGATGTCTGTGTAGTAGCGCGAACTGAGCTTCGGCTTCTTTTCTTTCACATCGTCATCCTCCTTGATCAGCATGCTTGAGGGACGCTTGGGCAACCTAGCAAAGTTGATGGTCTTTCGCGGGCGCGAGAAGCTCGCGTCTGACCTAAAGACAGAGGCCGCTCGCGAATCTTCGGGCTGCTGGGAGGCCCGAGAGATGCGCCGAGAAGGATCGCCCAATTCACTGCAGTTTGCCCCAGATTTGAGAGGACCAACCCGCCGTTCCTCCTCGATCTTAGGATCTGGTGGTGGTGACGGACTGGTTGTTCCTTGGGCGACCTCAGCAAGCATCTGCGCCCGAGCAGGATTCATGATTTCGCCATGAACTGTAGGTTGAATTGCAGGCTGAGCTGCAATTTCAGCAATAAGTTCAGCTGCAGATTGAGCTACAGGATGAGTTGTGGGCTGAACCGGTTGAGCGGCAGGCTCAGGTGCAGGCTGAAGAGCTCCATCCGAGGGTGGAGGTGACATGATCGCTAGGTTGACGTGAGGAACTTGATCACTGCGGCGATTTGAAAAGAAAGAAGGGGAAAGGAATGTATTCAGGTTTCGTTGCACCTGGAAACCGACTGCACTCGAGCGAGTAGAAAGGAAAGAAGCGCGTCAAACAGACAACAGAAATGAAAAGTAGAGGTCTCGATCGGGAACCATGCAGGTAGAAAACATCCATGGATAGTTTTGGAGAGTTTGTTATGATGGGGAAGAGAGCTAGTGATTCGCAATCACTCCTTCCGCGGTGAGTCGCAGATGTTTTCTGCAGATGGGACGCAGCTGCCTTGCACCTGCCCGACAGTGACAACGCAAAACCTACCACAGGTTCTCAGAACCTCTCTACTTAATGAAGTGAGTGAGCAGACTGATATTACCCAAGACTTTGTGCTGGAAACAAATGCATGGGAAATCACATACTACTACGGATAACCGCACATTACAGTACAACGTCAATCAAGGATAGATGCATGAGTGATATTTTCTTTTCATGAAATCATACTATATTCTTCGGCGAAGGCGACCAGAAGCTGAAACTACCTGGCAGCAAGACATGTCGTGCATGCATAAGCTTTCTCAAGAGTACGGAACGTTTTAATAATTCTCTGCAACAGCAAACATACGCGTCTACTCATCATGCCCGTTCTCCTGCACCTTCTGCTCCTCCTTGCGCTGCGTGTAGTGACGAGGTAGACGGTTCTCGCCTTCAGTGTAGGGATATCCAGCTTCTTCACGAGCCATATCGTTCACCCACTTCTCGTCACCACGAAGGCCAGGGTTAGTGCCAAGCTCCTGCCACTTGGCAGCCAGGTAGAACCAGCCCAGTGCATTGCCGACAGTACCAACTTCGTCGCTGACACCATTCTTGGCCTCTTGAGACATTCTAGCATGGAGCTCGTTATCGGTGTACAAGTCCATGAGATGTCCGGCAACAGTCTTGTAATCGCCAGGGGTAACAAGATATCCATTGACCTTGTCCTTGACCTGAAGAGGAATACCACCTTCGTTGGACACGATGACAGGGACACCCGCATGTAGAGCTTCAGAGACCTTGATCTCGAACCCTTCACGAGTTGACAGCTGGAGAATGACATAGGCGTTGGCAATGACCATGTTGAGAAGCTGGTCATTGGCATCAAGACGCATGACGCTGACGTCGTCGAGGAGGTGAGGATAATGATCTTCCAGTTGAGTCATTGTCTGGTCGAAAATGATGGCTCCGTCGGGGTCATCAATGGAACCGTTACCGCAGCTGCACCAGTTAGTCAAGGAAATGTTTCGTTCACTCAAGTGACTTACACAACAAGCTGGGGAACATCAGTGATGTTAGCCTCATCACAGCGGCGACGGAACTCTGCGTATGAGTCGATGACAGTAGGGATACCCTTGGCAGGATCGAATCGCGCGACCTGCGCGATGTACTTGCCTATAACATTTGGTCAGTCAGGTTTGTCAAGAGTATCTAGCATAGACATACGGTTGGGCCAGTCAAGTTCGGTCATTCGCTGGTTTCTACACTGCGTGTTGTAGATATGAGCATAGTAGCCAGTGTCCCACTTGTTCATGTGCTTGTTCAGGCCATCGATCCAGTCTGTGGTAGCAGGAAGGTAGACGACCTTTTCCTTGGGAACGGTATGAGGAACAAACTTGGGAATGGGGTGGCTGATGAACATGTCGGACTCTTTGATGTTGCTCCAGAGATAGTTCCAGATATCGGCTTGGGGTGATCCTTCCTTAGCAACGAGATCACTTCGGATCTGAATGTGAGATCTGTAAAGGACAGGGCGATCAGGAGTGAGTCTCTTGATCATGGGGATAAGTCCAGGCATCTGAGGATCATCGATCTGCACCGTTGTTAGTCGCACATCCCCCTTTACACCAATAACTCTAAGAGTGATTAGACTTACAAAAATGATGTCGGCACCACCCTCCTCTGGAGGACGGAGGGGACCACCCTCAGAGAGCCAGTATCGCTTGGCATTGTCCTCAATCCAGTCGGTAATGGCACCTTTCTCTGCATCCGAGATTCGTTGGTCAGGGTGACTGACACCTTGAAGGATGTTGTGCTGGTTCTTGGTGATTCTGAAAACACCAGGTCGTGGCTTGGGAACTAAGAAGGTTAGTCAATCGAGAGCGATGAGTTCTTGCTGTGCCTGAACTTACCATACCACGTCACGTCGACTCCCATGAGGCGACTGAGACGGACAAGAGCATGTCGCATAAGGGCAACACCTCCGCCTTGTGGGGTGGCACTGAAGAAGGCGAGTTTAGTCTTCTTCTCACGCAGCTTGTTGGCGTAGAACTGCGTAGCGTTCCATGTGGCGCTGGAGCAGGTATCCTTGTGGTTTTGGAGGTTTGTGAGATGAACGCGGAATCCTGCATCTGTCTGAACGATGCCTCGGTAGCCGACCTGAAGATGTGGTGTGAGAGAGGGCCCGAAGTTTCTAATGTATGTGGTTAATAGTCACTCAATGACAGTGATTGATGGCGACTTACAGGATACACTTGCGGGCCATGGAATCGGCTTGTTCATCGACGCGCTTGACATCCCAGAAGCTCTTCTCTTTAGCCTCATGGTCAGGTCTAAGGACCACAGGGACAATATCCAGATCCAGCCAGAGACGCGAGCACAGAGAAGGGCTCATATACTTGAGCGTGACAGGGAGACCGGCTCCAATGAACTTGACAAAGTTGTCATGCTCGTAAGCCTCGACCTCACTGATGATGTGATCCGCAATGAGATCCTGTCCCTCACGCATCTCCTCATCGAGAGAGATGTGCTTGATAGAGAAGTCATTGAGATAGACAGTGTCGTGAATGGCAAGTGCAATAACGGCAGTATGATCATCGGCGAAGACGGCAGAGATACCGAGGTACAAGGTCTGTAATTGAGTTGTGTTAGTCGTTGCTGAAGAAGTCCAAAAGATCGACAATGGATCCCATGCAGGGATTGTGAACAATTGAAGCTACTATGACGCAAGGTGTCATGACATAGGAAATATGACATGAGAAAGACGAATAACATGAAAAATAAGATGATCTCACCTGGAGAGGAGCATTGACATGGCCATCCTTCTCGACCATGAGGCTCATCTGCCTCTTGCGGTGCGAGGTGGCGCCCGTGGAAAACTTGCGGCTAGGCTTGTTGGAACTCATGATGGCGGGAGCTCACAAGAATTGGCGGGGTAGTAAAAAATATGGAGGGGTAATAGATTATCGGCACGTTGAGACGAAACGACAAGCCCTCTTGAAGATGAAGAGAGAGTCAAAGTCCAGTGTGTAGAGCAGAGGGATGTTGAAAGGATGAGAAAAAGAGAAAAGGATTGCAGTCGAGAGGCAAGATATACCTGCCTTGGAACGCCCCCTTGATCAGGTCAGACAAGTAAAAGGCAGGGACGAGGGTTGAGGTACTTGGACGATGGTAGTAGTTCCTGCCCAGGTAGCAGAAAAAAGTCCCCTCAGGCTTAGGATGCCAAAAGTTTGTAGGCTAAGAGCCGGTCTCAATTCACATAAAGTGTACAGATTATTTCGTTCCTTGGACTCTCAGCAGCCAATCTTTTTGATACCCTGACGAGTAGACACAGACACAAGATGGGATGCTGGTAGACGCTAGCCCGTCAGCGCAGGTCTCTGCAGGAAGGAGACCAGGGTGTGATGTACTGTACTTGATGATATCTTGTAAGACAAGAGAAAAGACGACAGGCCAAGTCGAGCCACAGGCTGGGGGCGGGGAGGGTTACCGTGGAAGAACGTGGGGGAAGTAGCCAGTTAAGGACGCGGTGACAAGGTGAGCAGGAAGATAAATGTCAAGGTGAGGAGATGAGTGGCGTGCTGAAGATGGACAAAGCTTGGATGGTGCTTTTGGTGATATCACGTTGACTTGTGTTTGGATGAGAGCCCGTATTTGGGAAGGCGATGAATCAAGCAATGGGTTGATCGACCAGGATTTAGGTGAGGAGAAAAGAGAAACACGATGACCAGTCAAGATTTTGGGCGGGAGGAAGGAGCAGCGGGCGTAGTGTAGGAACTGCAAGTGCAAGCGGCACCTGCTGTTTGCTCAGGTGCGTCAAATGTGTATTAGTTGACGACACTTCCCTGGCAATATCCTATCTCGGTGTTTAACTGAGAGTAAATTCCCTGTTATCAACTTTCACAAGTAACGAAATCGAATTATTCAAGCCGAAGAGCCCAGGATCACGGAAAGGGGGGGGTCAGGCGAACGAGGGTGCAAGGTGAAGTGAGGTAATGGTAGAGGTGGTCTGATATGTGCGATGAGATCACCAGATTTTGTGAGCTGGATCGTGAAACTGGGGGTTTGTTACTGGCAACGGAACAATCAACAAAAAACGAAGTCGTTACAATTGAAGCTCTTGTCGGGGATACAAATTTATAAATCTAAGCGCCGCCAACGTGCTTGATGCAGGTACGGCGTCACATTCGTGAGAGTAGCATGTGCTGGTGGAAGGTTTGGATGAAGTGACTGAGGTGAGGAGAAGAGGAAAGAGCGGGAAGATGAAATACGACGAGTGACATTTCTGAGCACAAGAAAGGTAACAAGAGGGGGACCCTGAAGTCCTTCCAACTTGTCCGAGCCAGTCAAGGAAGGAAGCCACAGCATCATTGGTTCAGCTTCATTCATGTCGAGCTCACCATTTAGTTGCTGTTGTGTAATAAAATAAACTCCAATCTAAGCTGTAACCCCTCCTTCTCTACGAGCTAGTGACAGGAACAGAAATCCAGGGTAAGCTGCTTAATTCCCCGGAGCTGTCGTGGAGATCATAAAGCTGTCAGTTGAAAGAAGTACACTACTGTACGTGTTAGCGGCTCCTAATCCGAGGTACCCGAAGAATTGACTACAGTAGCGCAGCCGAACCCCGCGCTGGCGACATGAATTGCGTGAGCTTTAGAGCTTGGAGCTTGGAAGATCGTCCCACAAAGTCTGGGGCAGGGTAGCTTCCCCGGGTGGAAACCAGCCCCCAGTCCTTCATTCTTCAAGGCTCGGGGAAGACATCCATGAATTCACCCAACTGCAACAGATCCTGGACGATTGGATCTGTGATGGAACTGTGGTGAACATACACGGTACTCCTTCAACCCATGATGCTTGAAAGCGTCTGTTGTTGCCTCGAGCTTGGAACACTGACTGACCTAGGAGATACCAGTCCTTTGTTTACTGGCGGCAGGAATGTCTCAAGCTACAAGGGTCCTTCGGCAATAAAACCTGCAGCACAAGGTCTTGTAAGACATTACAGACTTCAACAAACTCTTCACGGTCGATGTCAGGGATCTTCAACCCCAACTCAACACTCCATCTCAACACGGTCCTCACCATGAACAAAACAACTTCCTCGACAACAATACCCTATTTAAGAAAAGCCGCCTCACCGAATTTGCACGGCATCCGATACAACCTTCGTACAGATCGTGGCTTATGAAATTGTTCACCGTCTCGACGTTCGGTCAGCTGTCTTTCGGCTCGTATGATGGCCACCAGTGTTCAATTTCAGCGTCAATGGTGGCTTTCATCTGGACCTATCGATGCGTCTGCCCTTCAATGCATCAGGGTTCCAGAGCATATATCAACAGACCTCGAATCTATGCGTTCCCTCGATCACTGACCAGCGGTGAGCCTTTTGAGGTTTGATGCTGTGCCCATCACCCCACCATCGGCATTGTTACATGTGCCTCACAACCACCTTTATTGGATCTGTCGTTACTCTGGATGTGTCGCACCAGGTCACTCAACAGATCTAGGACGCGGACAGGCGAGTTTCCGGGCGCCGTGCAGCCACGATATGCACTCCAACCCTCCAGTATTACTCAAAAGTCGACGAAGATTAAGCAGTGGAACAACTGGTGCGAGCAAGCAATGTATCTGTACCAACAGGTGCTCGACCCTTTTCTGGGAGTGCTGGCTCATGATACCATGTCCTCATACTTCATTCTATCATGGATCCATGGCCCTTACTCAAGTCTTTGACAGACGCGACCGATGGCATGAGCATGGCAGCATAGACTTGATCGCGTGGTCTACATCGATTATCTTGTGGCCTTGCGTCGCTCAAAGACTGTGCATTCGCGGTTGTCACGATATTTCGACCGAAGAGCTCTACATCGGTCGCGCGATGCTATCATTTATCGACAATTACCATTAAGGATGGAGGAGATCATGGAGCGGCTGGTCAATCGTTGTAGGGAAAAATTACTGGAACGGCGGCCCAAAAAAATGCCAAGCTTCCCGATTGATCAGAGGAGATCTCCCCACAAAAGGCATTCTTTATCAATCTCGAGATGATCCAGACATCTCCACGCAGCCTGGATACGAGTCGTGTGGAATTATTGGTCGCGGGATGTGGATAGCGGCTCCCAGGGTGGGCAACTTTGATGGGCCGCGCGGCCTGCTGAAGAGGGATGAATCTGCTGATATCAGTGTATTAGCATCAGAACCTCTAGGACTTGCCATACAATTGAAGATATCCAGATTCGACAATTGAAGATGGTCCCCAAAGCTTCTCTCGGCGTTTTCCTGTCGCTATTCCTCCACGTCGCAGATGGACACGAAACTACAGAGCGAATACAGCCAGACCATAAGCATGCGGAAGATCGAGCGCACATGGTCCTGAATGCAATCCATTCTGCCGGCCGCCTATGGGGCTCAGCGTTAAATCACAATGGGTTCGGCTTCTTTCCAGCTACTGTACCGGCAGGTACTTTGTTATATCATGGCACCGAACGAAACGTAACGCCGACTGGGCCAGAGTGGTTGGCTTTCGATATTGAACATTCCGAAGCCTTTGCGATGTCCTATAGATCAAAACGTGGTAAAGGGCGTCACCCAATACCTCCACCGCCCGATAAGCACAATTCTGACGAAGAGGAGAATCTACGCGAAGAAGAGTTCCGCGAGGAATTACGACGTCGCAGCGAGCATGGCGCAATCAACAATGCCAAAAACAAAGGAGACCATTCTGGTTATCTGGTTGACGATAAAGACCCCGTAAACCATCGTGGCTACCTGCATATGTACCAAACAACTCGTGAACTCAACCTTATTTTGCTTGACGGCATGAGTGCAGGCAAGACACACATGGGTACGTTGGACTCTCAGGACCTCGTCCTTCGCGAGGGCAAGGGCAATGATGGAAGGTGGGACGAAGAGAACCGAGCTTCTGATCTTTGCAAGATAGCATCCGAATGGGACTTGGATGGATTTGTGCGGATGGAAATTGGCGTGGAAATCATCAAATGTGACTTCAGCAACGGCTTGAATCTGGTTAACATGATGCGCACAGAAATGCGCAATGTCACTGTGAATGACCAGGACTTGTCCATGTTCCAATGGATCAGGGGGGTTGGAGAGCGATACGATGGTATTGGAGGCGGTCGACTACGGATCGACTTTTCTTCCATGGTGTCTGGCCTTTTCTTTCCCATCAACATCTCCAGCACAGATCCGGAGCGACCGGATCTGAAAAGGCTCGGCGCTGCAACATTGACTGAGCTCATAGATATCAAGGCATATTTGAGGGATGTTTTGCACCAGCCTCGACGGTTCACTGTGGACTGGCAAGGTGTTGTTGATCTCATCGTGAGCCGGTATGGCAAGAGGATCGCGCTCATGGCATATGGACCACTGCCATCTCGTCACTTTATTAATGAAGTCTTGGGTGCTACCTCAACCTGGTTCAACGCACCGCCGTTGCCCGACGATGTTTCTTTGGTAGAACAAGAGAACACGAACAGAACTGCTCATGCCATTGAAGAATGCAGGAGACATTATCTGAGGCCAGCCCACGTAATGAAGGACAAATGGAGTGTTGAAGACGAGTTGATATATGCATCTATTGACACGGTTCTAAGCACGATCTGCAATACGCTGTATTTTGTCCGCGGTCGCCTACTAGAAGCGTCAGCTGACCATCTACCTGGACTTACAAGTAAGGGAGAAGGCGAGTACAATGACAAACTTGAAAAGGCGGTTGAGCATGGCCGATCTATGGTCCAGCACTTGATGAGCGAACTGGGATGGTCAATGTGGAAGAGACCACAGGCTTGTGCACCGGACGAAGTGTCTTCGATTGCGATGTGGCCGTTTGGGACGGAGGAGGACCATTGGCATCCTGGATGTCGCTCAATTGATGTCGTCCAACATCCCAATGGGACATATTGGGACCATCGACTCCCCAAGCAAGACGATAGAGATGATCTGAGCATTTAGCAGAGGTCCTAAGGGCTCATGGGACTCGGCGAGCCCCCGCGTCTTGGCCATGAGGCCATACAAGCCGTGGAGAAATCGGCAGTGCTCGCATGCAATGATGACCAAGCTGAATTTGTATACCAAAGTGGGATGCGGAATGAGACGAATAGCGTCAATATATTGCGCAGGTCACAAGGGGACACAATATGGAATCATATCATTGAACCTAGCTCCACTCGGATCCAGCTGTCAAAATACGTAATGGCATTTTTAGGTTGGTGATGATTATCAATATTGCAGGAATGATTCGCGCGGTGATATTCCGCTACCTGTACGACTTTAAGTCAACGTTGAATTTGCAAACAAATGGAGTCATTTGTCACGATGCTCCCGTTACAGCCGCAAGACCCGTTCCGATTATCCTCGACCCGTTCCGATCTCATCCGAAGCTTATTTGCAGATGTCAGCCCACTCTTTGTCACAACATTGCTTGTCCCAAACCCGTGGCATCGAAAAATTTAAAGACAATAGATGGCATTTCCGCTTCTCCGCGAGACGTAGAATATTCTTGGCTATGCAATTGATGCTTGGATCATTTATTCATGAGGGTCCTGTCCAGCGATAGATCGTCTATCCAATCAAGATGGGTACTTTGGTAAAATATTACGCATAAGAATTTGCTGGTGACTTATACGCAAGCAGCGGAGCAGATACCTAGGGCCTGGATACACATCAGAACCTTGCGTTGCAGTTCCCATCAGCTTGGATCCGAATCGGATGAAACATATTAACAATAACAGCATCTACAAAAAGTAGACCCAAAACAAGAAGCATCTAGGCGCCAATCTCCGTCGTACAACCGTTAGGGCCCCGCGGAGATGCTCTAGTCAGTACCCATCAGACCACCGTCGGTGATCCAGGAACCCACACGGCGAACGGCGCTGTATCAGGGACCATGAGCTATTGTTTCTGTCACTTTCGCATCGCACGATGTTTATTGTCCTGAGAGTCATGGAGGACGAGAATAACAAAATGTTGTTTCTCCGCGCCTCGATTACTTCTCCGGGGCATGATATAAAGAGTCGGAGCTGGATCCTACAGAGCCACTATTCTCAGCATCACAGTCTATCAATAAGACACAATTGACACTTCAAGTCTCATATACCTCATCTCCTAGCAGACTTATCACACAGATAATACATCATGGCTCTCACCGCAGCACAAGTAGCCATCGTCAAGAGCACAGCTCCCATCCTCAAGGAGCATGGCAAGACCATCACCACCACATTCTACCGCAACATGCTCAGCGCCCATCCCGAGCTCAAGAACTACTTCTCTCTTCGCAACCAACAAACCGGCGCTCAGCAAGCTGCCCTCGCCAACTCCGTCCTCGCCTACGCCACATATATCGACGACCTCGGAAAGCTTTCTCACGCTGTTGAACGTATTGCTCAGAAGCACGTCTCACTCTTCATCAAGGCTGAGCACTATCCCATCGTCGGCACACATCTCATCGGTGCCATTGGCGAGGTCCTCGGTTCTGCTTTGACGAATGAGATCAAGGAAGCCTGGGTTGCTGCGTATGGCCAGCTCGCTGATATCTTTATCCAGCGCGAGGGTCAACTTTACGATGCGGCTGGGGAGTGGAACTCATGGCGCAAGTTCAAGATTACCAAGAAGGAGGCTGAGAACGACTCCGTTACTAGCTTCTACCTTGAGCCCCTCGACGACAAGCCTCTTCCCAAGTTCCTCCCCGGACAGTATGTCAGCTTGCAGATTCCTATCCCTGAACTTGATGGCCTCCTCCAAAGCCGTCAGTTCAGTTTGAGCGAAGCTCCTGGTACCAACCACTACCGCATCAGCGTCAAGCTTCAGGGTCCCGAGGAAGAGCCTTCAGTTGAGGATCTTGCTGCTGGCAAGATTGCTGGTCTTGTCTCCACCAGACTGCACAAGCGATACAACGTCGGCGATGAGGTCGAGCTGAGCCCTCCTGCTGGAGAATTCTTCCTCAACCCCGCCGATGCCTCAGCCGCCAAGAAACCTCTTGTTCTTCTCTCCGCCGGCGTCGGCGCAACTCCTCTCATCTCCATCCTCGACTCAGTTCTCGAATCAGAGACCGCCTCGCGACCCATCACCTGGATCCACGGAGCTCGATACTCCGGTTCAACCTGCTTCGTGCCTCATGTTCTCGACTCAGCCAAGAAGCACGAAAACATCACCGCCAAGATCTTCCTCGAGGACGTCAAGGAGGGCGACCAATACGACTTCAAGGGCGAGATCGACCTTGCTCGTCTTCAGAAGGATAAGCTTCTTCAGCTTGACAGCTCTGATGCTGAGTACTTTATCTGCGGTCCTGAGGACTGGATGGTTAAGGTTAGAGCGTTCCTCGAGGAGAATGGTGTTCCTCGTGAGCGCCAGCATCTTGAGCTGTTCAAGACCGGTGATGTTTAAGTGGTTTTGAATTGTGAGAGAAGGCGTAATAGATTGTGTACGATAGGAATTGCGACTTGGTTTGACTGGCATATGGAGGGCGTTGGGATTGCTGTGCAGATTGCTTCATGAGAGTGTATTATTGCTTAGACTTTGCGAGTCGATAGACTACATATACTAGATACCAAATACTCAAAAGAACTATTTCTTCTTTTACTATCATCCTCTCAAAAAAAGAAAAAGAAAGAAAAGAAGAAAAAAGAAGAAAAAAAAAGCAGCCGGTGAAAACTCAAGCTGCTTCTCTCTTTGGTAAACGAGGTTAATCGACCACTGAACAGCAACTTTGCACTTCAATGCATGTGGAGATGTACTATATTCAAGCGAACTTGAATCTCCATCGATTGCTTGGACTAATTCTGTGTCTCAAGGACAAAGAGTAACTTGGTGTTATGACCGTCGTGCCGGTCAGGACTTACATATACATACAGGGTAGTCAGCTTCACCAGCCTTATACCCACCAAAACATCCACGTATGACATGAGGATCAGCCATCTCATCTCATCTCATCTCATCAACGCTCATTCATCAACTGTCAACTCACACAAACTACATCACGTCTAAACCCACAACGCCATATCACACCGCGTGGGTAACACAATCACATAAAAACACCACAGAATGGGCTCCTCAGACATCCCACCCCCCTCAGCACCAACATGGCTCGTCCCAGCCTCAACAGCCTGCCTCTCAGTCGGCGTAGCCTTCTGGTTGCTCTGCTACATCCTTATGGTTCGCCGCAGTCTCTCAACCCACGCCACACCCGCACCTCTCCTCGCTCTAGGCCTCAATCTCGCATGGGAAGTCGTCTACGCATTCGGCGTATGCGAGGCACCCATCGAAACATTCGGCTTCACATGCTGGCTCCTCCTCGACATACCCGTCCTGTACGCCACGTTGAAGACAGCGCCTAGATCATTTGCCTCTGCGCCGCTTATCGCGCGTAATGTACCGCTACTACTGATTATAGTGTTCATCGCGGGGCTGGTGGGTAATGGCACGTTTGTCTGGTGGTGGCTTAAGGAGCCGCATCGTGGGTATGGGATTAAATGGGGTAAGACGTGGAAGGGTCTTGAGGCGAGAGATACTACTGAGTTGGCCTTCTGGTCGGCTGGTGTGGCGCAGATGATATTCAGTGTATCTGCCTTGGCTATGCTTCTACAGCGCGGTCACTCTGGCGGTCAGAGCTATGCAATCTGGTGAGTGATTCTTTTCTTCTATATGCATCAGGGGCGTGTTTTCTGCTCTATCGTATTCACGACTGTTTGGAAAATTGCTGCAGATTGCGCATCAGGTGGAAGCGGTCTATTGAAGCACGACCACGACAAGCAGACCCGACAGTCTGGATCACCAGTAGAATTTGCATCCGCTTGTTGTCTCGTGACGTGAAAAAGCAATTGGGTAGCAAGCAAGCTGACAATCATGCCTCCAGGTTCTGTCGCTTCGTAGGCACCGTCATGGGCCTCCCTGTTTGCTGCATCCTGTTGTGGTGGTATTGGCCAGAAGCTCATGGCTTCGTCTTCCACCCTCTCGCATTGTTCTTCGTTGGTACATCAGTACTGTGCGATCTGGCATACCCGTTCTTGTTGGCCTACGTCCGAACTACGGAACGGGTCTTGCCTGATGGGAGCTTGGTGGATGGGAGAAGACTAACAGAAGCGGAGAAGAAGCATCAGTAGGGCGGCAACGGGCGCTTCGCGGCTAAGCGAGGGAGGAAACATGAGCTAAAAAAGCAAATATGGCCTTTTATGCAGTCACTGTAAGTAAGGATCACATCTTGGCAATGTTTGTGTTATGGATCGCATACCACAACTGAACTGAGACTGCTTGCTACTCGAATGTTCATCACGGACAGAACACTCCGTCCCAGCTTCACCTCGCGAAGACGTCTACCAACGGTTTATCAACCTGTGGCGCCCGCACAATGTAACTTAAGATCTGACTACCTCGGGATATTTGCTCTGCTATGATCAGTTTAGAGGGGTAATCCAATAAGAGGGTGACGGGACGATCTAATAACCGCTTTAGTTAACTTGATATCGCGGCAATCTGTTGTCCATCGCCCCAAGACATAGCGGCTGGGCACAACGTGATGAGTGCGTAATGCAGCCTTTCCGTAGCGTCACGGAGATGAGGCCAATCGAGCGTAGCTTTTATGAGATGTGATAGCATCAACAGTTATTGTGGTTAGTTGATCAATACACGAAGGGTAAAGAACAAACAAACACCCATCACATGACTATGAAACGATGTAGGCAAAAGCCAGGTTCTTTTTGTTTTCTCCAGATTGACATGTAACGTTGGCTGAGACCTTTTTTCTCTTTTCTCCTTGATAAATGAGGAGAGCTGGTAACTAGGATCTCGAGATATGGCCCAACCAACACACCAATAGCAGGACAGGAAAAAGAGTAAACTGGGTGGACACTTGTCTCGCGGTAGCCTGATTCCTAGTAAAGAAGTCTCATCGAGTTCGCGATGCGACCAATCGCGACTCAATCCAGCGTATCGGGATCGAAAGAGAAGTTGGCAACTTGCGGCGTACGTATGGCACGGGATCGTGATCAGCGTGATATATCCGCATTGTCGCATCCAGCATCGGCCGCTCATTATTCGTCATGTTTGCTTTCTCGTGCTTCTTGTTGGGCGCGAGAGTCCGAAAGATTGAAGCGATATTTTTCGGGATATCACAATAGAAGGATACCACAATAGAAGTTGATATCTGTACCTTGATGAGTGTTCCTGTTGGTCTATAATCGTTTCAGTGCAGGGACGCTCTGTAAAACAATTGCACCAATAGACGCAACTCCTTTATAGAGGGACACCGTATGTCATGTCAAAGTCACATGGTCAAAGGCTTGTGCGGGTGCAAGCATCTCGAACAATGGGCTGGAACTCGATACAGTAGTAGGGGGCTTCCAGGGGGTGGTCTCCGTGGAGAACAAAGTGTCAGTGTCAAGAGCTTGCATCTTGTCCGCACAAGGACATGATCACGTTTCGCATGACTGTTTTTGATGAAGAAAAGAAGAAATAGATCTTCAATTTTGACAGCAGGTGAATAATTCCCCGTAGGTGTTTATCGAAATCCTGGTGAGGCCTTTTCTGGCAGAATAACCGGGAAAAGGGTGTCAAGCAACCAGACGCGACACTTGTCGGTTGATAACTTGTACTGTATCTCTGGCATTCAATCACATCATGGCCAGGTTTCAGTTCAAGGGTCCTTTTGTTAAAAATTTCCGCAATGCATGTACACCGGTCGGGAAAAACACGCACGTCAAGACAATTTAGGACGACAGATCTCGGTCTTGTGCATGAGAATCGACCGAATGTGGAGAGATTGGAACGGCCTCAAGATGAAAAGCCTGTCAAATCAATCAGGGCCATGAAATAAATGAAGGTGAAGGGTGTAGATATCGACTGCATGTCGACGTTTTAGGAAATAGGAGATGCTCCCGTTTGAAGCTCGAGTATGAAGGTACAGGATTATTATGCATCTACGCGGGTCTAATGCAGGTGTCATGTCATGTGCTGTGCAGAGCTAATGCAAATAACCGGCACTTGGAGGGTCCTGTCCTGGGCTACGATCTTCTGGCGTCACGTCAGCGTGGAGCATAACTGTATCAAGCTATGCTGCCATCCCGACTTTGAAGCTGTCAACTGTACATACCCGGCTAAATAACTGCGATCCGATATTACTTATGATGCAACAGACAATACTCGTACTCAGGGTTCGAATCCTGAAAACTGTACTCATGTTGAGACGACGCTTTGATCTGGAAAAGGCACCAACTCCAGCCTCTCATTTGCCACTTGACATCAACCAGAGTCATTCTCAATCATGCACCCCCCTAACTAAGAGCCTCTTTGGATCCAAGACACGATCACCTCCGCTAGACTTGAAGATCATCAGGTCCAGAACTTGAGAAAGACAAGGGAGCCCCTGGATAACCGGGCCATTGATCCCTTGAAAGAACAACTGTATTTGCCTCTTGAGTCTTGACCAAGTATGTACTTCGTAATGTACTGTAAACCACCGTCACCGCTATTGAGGCACCGACAATTACCTTAGCATACCGAAGAGTCTCGGGATCTTTTCGTTCCCAAACGAATGAAGCAGGTAGTCAGCGACCCTGTTTTCCATTCTCGCATGCTGGGGCGCTGCGCTCGCAATTGGTCTCTCCAGACTTGGGGGAGGTGGCAGGGTTTCCATACCGGTGAGCCAATTCTTGTGGGGTAGATGGCCTCATAGGCGGTTCTTGTTCATCTCGGCGCTGGTTTTTGGTGGTCGCAATTGGCTGTATGCACTGCCAGTGAGTGCGTGCATGCAGTCGATCCTGCAGCAGCCTTTCAATTACCACCCAAACGTATGATGAAGTGTACATGATGCCTGAGTATTAGGGTGTCCTCAACCACCACAAAGGATTGAATGCAATGCAGTACATCTCATGCTCAATATCGGGCATTTAGAGAACCTAACCCAACGTAATGACCTTTCGGGCGCATCATCCCACGTCGGCATAACCATGACCAGCACAGTCAGTCAGTCTTCAACCTTTGTAAGCTTCGTTACCTTCCATTATCATGATGACTCCGAACCACAAGTAAATTACCGTAGCATCTCGGTCAGAGTATCCATGATCTCCTCCGGCCCGAAGCCGTCTTACTGTCTACATTAGTTCTCCGTTCCCGAGAACCCGAAACCGGCCATCCTTGCTGGCTATAGAATGCTGTATTTAATGTCAAAAGAACGTTGACATGATGACACCCACCTACCGAAAAAGCCCGCGGCAAGCGAAATCCGGGTTTCGCAACGGTAAATGCCTCGGCGCGGCTCATATGTTGAAGCGATTCACGGTCAGAACTGTATATCACACCGGATTGAGGGCCCTGCATGTGAAAGATGAACGCTGAGTGACATGCATCGAGGCTTTTTATTGCGAAACAAGGTTATCCGTCCTCTTTCATCTTATCTTCTTATTTCTCATTAATCTCTCACAGATAAATTCGGAAGGCGCCTTTTCAAGGTGTGATCGGTCAAGATAAGGTGTGACCGTTGACCTTTGATAAGCTACTGTAAGACTTGGCATGAGGGACCTTGACCTTCCCGCTCTGTCGAAGGATGGTCTGGGGAATGGGGGTTCCATGTTTGGGGTCTATCAAGACCCTTGATAAGTAATGAGAGATGAGGCTGAAAGCTGAAGGAAAACCGGAGATGCAGTATTCGTAGGTCAAAGTGTTGCCGCACTTATCAACGCCAGTCTTGTACCTCTGCCTGTATATACCTATATCTGCCCTTGTATAACTGCCTGTATACATACCTCTACCAGATACCTGGATCGACAGCGATAACACCCACGGCTTGTATCGCAAAGACGCATCTCTCCTTCATCATCTGATTCCGACGTCAAGTCTGCACCCCACGGTGAAATCGGTATCTGTTTCTTTATCGACGTCAACGTAAAACAAACATTCAAGCCCTTATACGATCTGCCGATGTCCACACCCTCAGCTGAAGACATTCTCGAATAAAAAGAGAAGGCGAAGGCCCATGGCTTGAGCACGTGCTTGTCTCAGTTTCCTGTTCCGCTGGCAAGGATATCGACGCCTTGTTCAAGGATTCAAGTGCACATAAACGGCAGGTAACAAGATGAAATGTCAGAGTTACAGTTACAATTACAGTGTAAGCGGTGGAAATACTCCATAGCCGCGCTTTGCGTCTAGGCTTACCTACAGCGCATAGGCCCTTCTTACTCATCGTCATCATTCTTTTGGTTACACCAACTAAAACAAAGACCATGACGCTGTACGTCCAAGCACACATGAAGCTTGACTCGGAATGTCTTCCCCGTTTAGAGTATCTCGTGTCTTGTTTAGCAAGCCACAGTAAGGCTGTTAGCCCCAAACTCTGATGAACCGTTGCCACGCGAGAAAAGAGACAACTACTACTGTTTTCTTCCGTACTAGCTTCCGAATCAACAGAAATTAAAAGCAAGTAGATGAAGCATTTAATTTCCTTAAAGCCTTGTCTAAAATGTCTCAGTAGATGATCAAGAATGGCGCGTTATGAGTTCTGAGTAGACCAGCAGGGATACCGTAGAAGCGCCAGCGCGTTTATGGGCAAAACTGCCGGGAATGAGAAGGACTCTCCAAGCCACAGGTACAGGCGTTGATGGTGGGAGACAAGGTTTACATGGGGGTCGGATTCAACGTGGGGATTTCCGTTACTATAAACCTTATGGCAGTCAAAAAGCGATCTGAGAGTCAACGAGGAAAGAGAAAAGAAGCTTAGTGAAGCTTGACTGTTAGTATTCTGTACCTTGGATGTGATATCTGCATCTATCGCAACACTGTTTTACTTTGTTTTGGCGCTGTTGTGTTGCACGTGTTGAAAGAAGTGAGACAATATCAACGGTGCCTTCTCCACCTGCAGTATACGTATCTAGAGATACCGAGGTTTTGCTGTAAATGAGTTATCGTACTGTATCACATTCATACAGGCAAGCGTATCTGATTTATCAAGTACCGTCCATCTCAATCACATTGTATATACGTACTGGACACTCCATGAATGTCTGTCCACTGGTGACATTTCTACTGCCCGGATATCAAATACCCGGCCGGCAATTCCCACGACAGCGGCCCGTAGCCGCTAAGTCTACGGGTTCTAACGATGACACTAACGAATTCCTCTCCTTGTTCCCTTTCTCTCTGCCTGCCTAGATATTCCTCCCCTTTTGTGAGTGTTGTTGGTTGCTTACACCGTTTCAGCGTCGATCTCTATTCTGCAAGGCGGCTCGCAAGAACCCGGATGATCATCGTAGCATCGCCCGGCCGGCAAGTATGTATCTGATCATTTCGTACATGACCAAAGACTTGGCAAAGTCAAGATCATCACCAAGTGCCGAGATCTTCCCTCGTCAATTCACTGAATGTCTCTCGCTAATATGTATGTTCAAACAAGTTTCTTTCAATTCAAGAGCGGTCTAAGTAGTAGTAGTATTTCCCTGCGCCAAACAATATGCAAACAAAAACTATCCTTTTTTCCTTAGGTAGTTTTCTGCTGTAATCTGTTGTAAAGGATAGAGTAGGTAGTGTGGTGGTGACAATTAAAAACAAACGCCCTTGCCTTGTTCCTGTTTCCCGTCCCTCCCCTCCCGTGATATCTTTGAAGAAGAGTAGAAAATGTCTTTCCCATGAATGCCCGGTTATTTCCCATCCAATATTTCCTTCCTTCCATGCATGTTGTTGTAAAAATGAATGATCAGAACAGCGCCGATAATAAAATGATAATAATGACAAGACTCCCCTCTCGCGCCCGATGTGGTTGGTTTTCTCATGTCTGGTTGCTTTGCTATCACCAAGGTTTGGTTTTGATGCGCGTGGTCATCAGACCTCCTTGTCGTGCAGGACGATCAAAGTAGCGTCCTTGTTTGAGGCTGGTGATTGGAGATGGTGGCGCCCAAGGTGAGAGAGTAATGCATACTGTCGGTTGCATCTCTCAATCAGACTGTCGTTGATTGATTTATCCATCCAGTTGAATCCAGAGAGTGAGATTTGAGGTCTGAGCTCCCCTGTAATTCAGTTGAGTTTTAGTGGAGGTGGCGACTGCACTGGACACCCGCAGGCTGTGAGCTGTCGGGTCGCAGTTGGATCGACGCCCGACCTGGGTCAACCCTTCTAAAAAAGGTACCAAGCCCAAGTCCAGTCCAGTATCACCCCCACTCAGTTCGGTGACTACCACATCGGCCAAAGAAATAGGTTTGCACCCAAGAGCCGAATAATTCTTTTCCCTTTCCAATAAATAAAATAGTAATGCTTTGCTTTCCTGCGCCTGTTGTTTCAAGGTATCTGTTGTGCTGTTTGCAATAAAATAGACTTTTTTTGTTGGTTTTTTGGTGTTTTGTTCGTTGATTCGTTGGTCTTGGTCTTTTTCCCACCTTAAAAGTCCAAGTGGGGTTCAATGTCTCACTTGAGTCGACCATCCAGCACGTCTTTTAACTTGCAGACGACCGACTCATGTACTGTAGACAGACAGGAACATGGATATGTCCTGTCTCACCTAATCGGTTTTTTTCGTATACGTATACGGCGGGATATGAATGCGAGAGTATCCGTACTGTCGCCTCATTGGATACGGCAGGTCGGCTGCCGACATATCGGGGACTCGACCTGCGGAACGCTTCGTTCGTTCTCATTGTGCGCGGAGCTGGGGAGAGTAGGACATGCGTGACTCGGGACGCTGGATGAGCTTTGCCCAAGGGTGATTGCTTGGTTGTTGGCGTTCTCGGCAGGCAGCTAGATAATTAGTTAGTAAAACCACTCTAAACTTGCATTCAAGTGGATAATATCTCAAGACATACCACAAATGTCATCACCCCTGTTGATCAAAAACCGTTAGTCAAAGGAACCGGTGGATAAGATATTTGAGGTAGATTGACTCACCAGTATTGCTTGCTCACAATGGTGGGCGGACATCGACGTTCAGTCTCGATGTACTTGGGACACCATGATTCTACCAAGTGGTAGTGGTGTTGGCAGCTGAGTTCCTTCTATAAGATAAGAGTATCAGTATCCATCATCCATCCATCATGATACACCCTCACTTACATAGATGTAGTTGCACATTGTGAAGAGTGGACCAAGGGCGTCTCGATTCTAGTAAATCGACGGTCGAGGTATGTGACAACGAGTTGGATGTCGAAAGAAAACCCCTTCGATCCAAATTCCCCTTTGCTGAATGAATATATGGTCGAAAGTCTGTTCTGTATCAAGTGGTGATGATAGAGTAGAGTATGTTGGTGGATAACAAGAGCGGCGTGAAGTAGGTTTAGTATAGTATAGTAGGTAGTACTTGTATGGAGACGGAAAAGAATGATTGATACACGGCTGTAACGTCGACGTCAAAACAGCCTCGAGGGAAGGTCAAGAGTATTTAAAGACAAGACAAGATGGACCCAAAACAACGGAACAGAAGCTAGTTAGTAAATCCCTACGGACGGGGATCCATGGGCTGGGCTGAAGGTTGTTTATTATAAGTCCCAGTCCCAGTCCCAGAGAAAAGAGAGCCCTTCCCAGTTCAGTTCAGTCCCCTTCCCATAGAAAAGAACCCCTGTTGACAACATTTGTAGACCGGTACGTAGGGGGAGGGGGGTGTGTGAATGGGAAAGAATTTTGGATGGTGGCACTCGTTCCGAGAAACAAGGGGGGTCTGGGGTTTTGGTTTTGGGAGCTGAAGAGCGGGAGGGAGGGCGTGTAGAGAGTCTATGCATCTATCGAGGGTGTGAATTATGAACTACCGGGGTGTTTGCTCTCTCATGTCTTAATCTAAGGCGAGCAAGACAACAAGGGCAGAGAGAAGAAAAAAAAAAGTCCCCCCCTCTGAAAGCCGCTACAGTTTAGTACGGGGGCAACACAGACCAGCGTACGAGCCCTTCAACCCTTCGGCGACGGCGAAGTGAGGATGATTATAGTGGTCTAATCACGGAGCAAAACAAGCAGAGAAGCAAAATGGAAGGAAAAAGGAATGATGGAAGACCCTGAATCTATCTGACTGACTCACCGAGCCATGACCGAAGAAAGAGAGAGAGAGCACTGTTGCGCAAGAGGTCGATGCTATTCGCAGAATGTGTTATATTAAACTTTTTGTTTTTGTTACATGTTCTCCTCCCTCACCCACCGCCGGCATATTTGCTGGCGAGTAAGTGACCAAATCGCGTGCTGTCTTGTGCATTAACGAGCAGAGCACGAAACAACGCTCTTGAACTTGGACCCTTTCCCCCACCGCCGCAGCAACATATATCAGACAACAACAGAGACAGAGAGATATGATATGTACTTCCTCGTATCAATACCGCCGGCAGTTACCTTGATGAGTTTCCGCTCATGTATCAGGTTACAGCACATACATACAGCAATTTTGAAGCTATTCCCTCTTTTGCATACCGCAGAGACAAAACAAGGCTCACATACAGCAAGATTGGGTACTCACCGACAAGACTCTCGCTCACCTGGTGGACTCTGATTGAATTCTTTTCATGTAGAGCATCTCCACAGGGCTAAGCGCTGCCCGCCAGACCGCGCCCTCGCGAATGCCGGTGAGACAAGTTTAAGAGGGACCCTTGAGGCAGGCAGGCAGGTAGGCAGGCAAAGCAAGACACAGAGAATATCTATCCGCCTCGTTGAAAGAGAAGAGATATCCACAACGGTAGAGACCGCCTCAATAATACTGCGGCGCCTAACTGAATTATTCTGTATCCGTAGGTAGACGAGTATTTCGTATTTCTGATTGGGGAGATGCCATCGGCGGCCCGCCCATGGCACGTGGAAGCCTCAAAAGAGAGGCCCCCCCTCCCCTAAAGCTAGGCCTCGTCTAGGTACAGTTACCGTCCATAGGTTCTCCTCTCCCCCGTGTGATCAGCATCCCGCCCAAAAAGATCCCACAACGGTTCCGCTTGGAATCACCGTTATTGAGATGATTGCTTTTTGGGGGGTCTACTGTACTAGTCATGACAAAATATGATAGACTCGTTTAAGGAGTCATTTGTGTCATGATCTACCGCCTGCCGGTGCATCATTATCATTTTTGCTTTTTCCAACGAGGGTTCGTCATGATCTACTGGATGAGCAGTAATGTCTCCATCAGATAAGTCGAGTCAGTGGATGTCAGGATATCTCACTCAGGCCTGAGCCTGGCCTGGCTGGCCTGGCCAAACCCATGGAACGTCAATGCACTGCACGTACTGCACATCAACGCCGGAGCGAAATGGAAAGATTTTCTTGACCTGTGCTGTCTCTCTTGCTCGCATCTCTAGCACCTGCATCAGCGGACGTCCGGACGCACGGTTCATTGTGTTACTGTTACCCTTCATTCATGACATGACATCTTCATACTACAAAGTAATATGAGTTTGTAGAGAGAATATCTGTTTGACCCACCGTGTTCCATGATTTCCTTTTCCCTCCGTTCTAGACGTTCAATATCCATGAAAAGAATATTACGCTTGGACAGTTGACGCCATTGCCCACACCTTCATGTCATGGCCCCCTGGTTAATAAAACACACATCCCATCCCACTCAAGTACCGTTCCGTCTATGATTTGACTTGACACACAGCACCACTGCCGAGGTCTTGTATCACAATTCGGAGGAATGACTTCTTTTTGAGAACAAAAGACAAAGACTATCAGTCTATGCATCATTAGTCTATTCGAGCAAGGTTAAAGGCGCGCATGCATTGCATAGCATAGCTTCGGATCTCTTGCTCCACTGCACACGTGGTGGGATGCCGGTAGAGTCCCAGTCTAGTCCTGTCCAGCGAATACTACCGTCTCGTCTGGCCTGGGCTGTCACTCTACCGAAACAGACTCCGCTAGACGGGAGATGAGCTTCATCAAGATGAATGACGCTGGACAGGGCATGTGAGCCAATAGACCAGAACGATGCTATTGTCATTGTTATTTTGGTACACAGCTCATTAGATTTTACGAATATGTATGTACTGTCATCACCTGTCACTCCTCCGCATTTGCATACTTTCCTAAAGAGGAACCGGTCAATACGCTGGACGACAGCCTGAACCGGGTCCTTTCTGCTGTGCTGCATCTGAAATCTGCATGCGCATGCAGTGCTTGCTGGCATAACAATACAGCCTGTACCGCAATCCCACCAATTAATTGGGCGGCTAAAGAATATCCATGTCACCTTCAATACGTACATACATACACACAGCACACACACCCATGTAGCATATCTCGATTCTACGATGTCCTTTTTGACCACGGCTCCGATACAGTACTAAGCGACCCAAAGGAACCTGGTTTCAAAACTTTTTAATATCTGCCCCTTTTTCAACATGCGAAACGATGCGTCATGGTTCAAAACTGCCGCTACACTAGTTGAGGAAGAAAAAAGTCCTTCTGGAAGGATGGCCATAATTTCCACCACTCCCCACCGCCGACGCGAGAGCACACCGCTATCCAATCAGCCCTGCCAAACCATCTTCTTCTGCTTCTTGGGTCTTCTCACGGTGCTGAGGGTTAGCTGTGCTTCTGTATAGCTGGACCTGGACCTGGACCTGGTGGCGACTTGATGCAAGGGGATAGGCTTTACCGACTGGCTGGAAGGAGGCGTCATGGGCTGGAGAGTCTCCAAGAGTTTAGAGTCTGTTCCGGGCTCTAGGATAGTGTCCCCGTTGCAAGCGTATTTCTTTACAACGAGTAGACTTCATTATCTCAGTATTGTGTATTAACTTTACCAGAAATGACGTCCACCGAGATGTCATCTTATGTCTCCTTGGAAATGTCCCTGAAAAAGTCTTCAATTTCATCTTGATGAAGCCGTCACCAGTCCGTCAAGTCCCAGGCTCATTCTCTGGTCTGAGAACATGTCCTGTGCTCCCCCTGGCCTCTGACGCCAACCCCTAGTTCCTGTCGCGTTGTTCTCTTGCAATTCACATCACTCGCCAAGCCCTCTACAACAGGGGTTCAACCAATCAACAACGTCCCAGCTTTCTTCTTTGGCGTTCCCAGGACGCGGGCTCGGGCCTCGGGATGTTCTGCTTCTGGTGCAGCGGGTGTGACAAGCCCCCAGCCTGTTTTTCTCTTTCCTTCCTTCTGTTCCGTTCCTGAAGTCAGGTTGCCTCTTTTTTTCGTTTCTTTTTGCGGTGTCTTTCGCCATAAACGTCTTCTGTTAATGCAAGGGTCATGATGACGAGCATTCTGGAATCGGTGATGAGAGACATGTCTTGGATGGAGTTGGATCTGACAGTTTTTGTTCACGAACCAACAGCCAAACGCCAAACCGTTGACGAAATTGAAACTTAAAACTACAGCCCTGCTTTTGCTTGTTTGATTGGTGAACCTAAACATACACTGTAATCTGCAGTTGATGTTACATGTGCCGTCGCATGCATTTCCATCGAAGATCTCAACTGCGTCTGTCCTCGCGTTTTATTTCCCTTTTTGCGGAGAGAATGCATACTGTTCATATGATCCTTCTGTAACCCTTCGCGACGTGACCCAGACCGAAGACTACAAGACGTGTCAGTCGCGGCCATTGTCTCGGAGCAGCCCTTTTCTTTTTTTCGCCCTTTCCTTTGCACCGATTGCTTGGTAAAGTTCCGCTATCACCGTACCGTATCCTATCCTTACCCTGAGACCTGATCCTTCAGCCTGGGCATCTGTACTAGACAGCACTACTACCGTAGCAGAACAGCCTCCCATTCCCGAGCATACGGACAGGCAAACCCACCCGAAGCTCCCAGGGCCCCATCTTGACAGGGACGCTGGGCCAGGGATCTTCGTCAGGTCAGCGTCAGGTGGTTACGTTCATGTTATCAAGAGAAAGGTCTTTTTTCTCTTTTCCTGCTCGGGCAGATCATATGGATCGAGTCCTTGTATGCCGAGGGATGATCTAATGGGGATCCTCAGTGAACCAGGGAGTTGGGAACAGGCTCAGCCTTGGGTTTGAGAGTCGTGGACTGACGGCATTCCCGAGTCTTTGGGTTGGCCAGGTTAGCGAAATCAGACGAGGAAACAATTGAGACAACAACTGCCAAACCTAGACGGTGAAATTAGCTCGGGCACTTCTGTAGCGAACTACTGTCAGTCCAGTCACATCATACCCCCAAGCAAACTGCAACTGCAACTACCGAGTATGCAATAACCAGAAACAGAGCATAAACATGTACAGCTTCAAACGGTCTGTGGAGTGTGCATTATTTTTCCACAGCACTAATGTGAATGATGCAGACCAGACCGCCACTTGACAGCTGTACGAACGATCCATACCAGTTCAACAACGCATATCACGGAGTCTCGACACATCTATTTTTGATGCCCGAGATATTATCGGTCTGGGAAAGGGAGAGGAGACAAGTATTTGCCTCAACCCTTTGTCTCTTTATGAATGGTAGGAATGTTACGACGGGATGCAAGGCATGACCCCAGACTTGGCAACATAAAAATTGAGCAAGAAAAGACTCTGCTGTTCCTCGTCGCTTCATTAGCGGAACGCTACCGCTTTGAGGACGGAAGCTATCGTGCGGAACGGAACAGTCCTTCACTAGCTCACCGGTCTACTGGGTGCGTCAATTTTACCTGAATGCAAAGAAACCATCATGATAGCCTCTACGATGGGAATCACTCTTTCAACTGTCGTCACTTCATCGTGAGAACCGTGTAATTGCTGCTTCGAGTTTGTTTCATGTCAGCACTATCATATTATCGTATTCGGCGCCAGTTAATACTTATCCAGACAGACTATATGTCGGAATCGGAGTCGGAACCGCAGATACCCTACACAAGGTAGGATTCTCATGGTGTTGCCTGGACTAATGAACTAATGAATAGGCGAAGGAGATGATATGCCTCTATCAGGATCATACAAAGCCAAGCCAAGCCATACCATTTACCACGCCCAGCCTTTATGATCGACCTGGCGATGGTGTAACAAGGTATGAGCATTAGCACAGCAACCCACGGTCATGAGCGTGCCGCTTTTAGACATCAAGGTAATTAAACCTGAATAGTAAACTATAGCTATGACTCTTCCAGGGCTGGCTGGCTGGCTGTCACGCTAATCGTCCACATCACGGGAGACCATTATCTTGCAAGAGAGGGTCAAGGTACCGAGACTGTTTCAGGGTAGTGTCCATTTATTCCAAGATACGTCCCAGTTATTCCAAGACTCGCACGATTATATCTCCCTCGGTAGAAATGCACATCAGAAAAAGAAAAGCTGTCTCAGTCAAGATGTACGTGAAGTCATGGATATCAGTTATCCGTACTCTGTACAGGTTGACCTATCGTGGACGAAGGAGCATCACCGTCTTCACCCCAGCCAAGACAATATCCTGGTCTGGCACCAAGGGCAAGAACCAGCCTGTTGGGAAATTGGCGAGATGTGATGTGCCGTTCTAGGCAAGTTTTCGAAAAGCCACTCGATACAGTTATCTCTTACCACAATAAAGTGATATTACCGCGAATGCATGAAAGCATTGCACGGACATGTAACTGTTACTGTTGCCATCGTGGGGGTGCGTCCTTGACCAGCATTTTTCTCCCTGTGAGACAAAGTTCCCATGCCTTGATCTTCATTTCTATCTGTGCCTGACAAGGGGCTATAAATCTTGGAAGAGCAGCAAGAAGGGAGAGGATTGGATGGCAAAGTACACTGATCATTCCCCCTTGCGGCATATCAAATGCCGAAAAATAAGGGTCCAACCAGTTTGTAAGGGTTAACGATCTGTCTAAGATGAAGATTTGGGCAGATGAGGAGAAGAATCGAGAGTTGGGCATCAAGATCTTCATCATTCTCGATGGGAAATATCCACTTTTGGCCATCCCGAGGCAACGGGTTAGTTTAGTTCATCTCATCCCATCCAGGTACTGTACAGGGCTCCATGGGTTTACCAAACCGTTGGAGAAAGCTTAATTTACTGCATTTAATTCATCTTTTTCAGTATAGTATTCTTATACGCAAGGTACTGTATAGAACTCTTTGTTGGGTGCTGGTTTTATGTTTCATCGGCAACTAGCTCTTCGCGTTAGATTGGAAAAGCTCGGCTTTGGAATAGTGGCTTTTTTCCTTCGGTCTCGGAGTCTGCTAAGCTCCCGAAGTATGAGACCATCCTTGCATTTCTAGAAGAACCAGCCTTTACCTGGCAATTCGTTTAAGCGATAAAGATACACTGACAATGTACTGTACACTGATACTGTCCATTCCCGTGACCATGGCTGCATGTGGAGATACGATTGGTAGCTCAGGTGAAGCCATCATGATTCAAATACTATCACTTATCATATTCCGCTACCCAGAAGCGGCCCGTGTACACTTTTCTTAGATACATATATGCACGACTTTCAGAACTACCGTAGTTTATTAGAAAGAAACATTTTGCGTATTAAACGGATCGTAGGTGAGTCGATCCTACTAACCACCGCTGAGGGGACATAGCGTACCTACGTGAGCTTCACTGCAACTATTTGTAGGGCTTTTGAGGCACAGCAGTTCGTAATGATACCCCTGCTCAGCACAACCCTGTTGTATATCAGGACGATCAAACCTCGACAGCTCGCGAATGAACTTGATTCTTGCTTCAACTGAAAGTGGTTTATCATAATGAGATATTACCGTCGAGTTACGTGCTAGAAATGAAGTCTTGCAGTACATCGGGGGAGGGGAAGAAAAGAAGTCAAAGGTCCAAACTCTAAAGCCGCACCCCCCAATTACAGCTGCAGGCCTCCCTCTCAAACTGAGTTTGCAGGGGAGAGAATAGCTAGCGATAGGTGCTTCGGATTGGGACGTAGTATCGGCATATGCGTGGGTCTCTCATCAAACGGCTGTCTGAGTCCGACTTGCCAATCATCCATCGAGGAGTCCCCCTCCGCTGATGAGCGGATGCATCGTAAAGCTTCCCCTAGCGGGCGTCTCTTCTGTTTTTCCTTCTCCTCAAGACCAAGACACATGCCCATCAGCTTCAAACGTGGCGTTACTAAGAAGGGTACAGTAACCTGCCGAGAACTTTAATACGCCATAGACGGCAAGGTGTACGATAGATAACCCCAGGTATTCGCTGGAGATGTAGGCAATATATTGGATGGAAGGCTAGGGAGTGCATATTGGCGAGGTTGGACTTGTTGTCTCTTCTCTCACATTCACTTCTCCGAAGGAGCGTCGGCGAACAAAGACGGATGTTGTGGGAACATGATAGTGGCTGGGCAAGTAAACGAGATGTGGGCGTGGGATGGGAAAGAAAGACGGATGTTAAGATTTGGTAACTCGGTTCCTGAGGATCAAATTCCTGTCTTGGAAGACTGATACTCGATGGTTCCAGATCTTTGGGTCCGTTGGGCATCAACTGGGCCCTCACGATGAAGAGTTTGCCACTTGGGAGAGAATGATGGAATTCGTAGACAGGAGTAAAGAGATTGCCATCGGAACGATGGGAGTTTGGGGAATTGCATGTGTAGTTTGAGTTAATGCCCCTGAACGTAGAGTCTGAGACTGAGTAGGGATTGTTGAGTGTAAAGCTGAGTATGGCTGGTATTCTATTGAGGTTTTGAAGCACCTCTTAAAAACATGAACACCGCTCGATACTAGGTGGAAGTTGTTGAGTAAACACAGGTAAGTATTAATGAATTGCTTCTTGAGTCTCCCTTGCCTCTGTTCAACAAGTGAAGCCCCTATACTATGCCTCTACCAATACACAGCCCATACACTCATCCATAACTCTCCCCAAGAACAACACACACACTCACGAATCTGTCAAAGGTTCTATCTCACTCCGTAATTCAACCAAATGCTTCGCCAGCGCCTCCTCCCGATCCCGAAAAGCCTGAAAAGAAACATCCACAACCCCCGAAAACATAGACGATGCTGCGTTCCCAGCCCCTGACCACCGCGCCGTCGAACCTCGCAGACGAGATAAAAACTCTTCTGCCAGTTGGATCGTGAGAGACATCTGCAGATAGGGGGATGACTCGACGGCGAACGAACCGACCGTTACGGCGGGCAGTTTCCAGAAGCTGAACGTTGTGGTTGAGTTGGTTTGGGATAAAAGTTCGGTGTGCACGAGGGTAAACACTCGTTGATACATGTCCAAGAGGCGAACGTATGTTGATAGTATGAACATGGCGTTGCCAGAATCACTTCCATCGATGGTGGAGTGATGCATCTTGTTACCCTCGTTGCTAGACGCAGGTCTCTCGAGGATATCAGCGACTCGTCGCGTAAGCTTGAACATATCCTCGATAGGAAACCCCTGACTCCTGAACCTCTCATCAACAGGACGTCCCAAGAAAGGCCCGTCCTGAGGAGAAGGTAAAGCGGACGCGAGGTCCAGGAGCCTGGCGTTGATGTCGGACAACTGCGCCATCCAGTGAATCGACGGAGCCTCGGGCTGCTGCAGCGGCGAGAGGTCAGCGTCGTGTCGGAGAGTGATCTGCCTCGGTCTAGGCCTTTGCTTGCGTCGCTGAGGCTGTGACGCGCGCTTGTCAGAGGAGATGCTGTGTTCAGGTGCACAACTTTGACCTGCGCTGGTCAGGGGCACGGGTTGGTCACCCTCTGGTGCAACTTGATAAGAACCTACTTCTTCAGGGTGATGATAGACGGTAGAAGTAGTTGATGAAGGATCCCAGTATACAGGAGGAGGAGCAGGAGCAGGAGGAGGGAACTCGGGATGAGATAAATACTGAGGATTGTTTGTAAAGAAAGCAAGCTGCTGGTCGAAGGTGAAGGCAAAGTCGGTATTGGTATCGACGGGACCAGGTGAGACAGGGACATGACTCTTAGACGTCAGGCTGTCTGTATGGGGTACTATTGGCACTGCTTCTTGATTGAGTCGGTTGGATCCAAGACAGGGACTGAAGAGAGAAATAGAGAGGGCACCTACCCGTGTCGGGTGAGACAAGACTCGGATCGTCCTGGCTGTCGGTCCGTCGTCGTTTCGGAGAGCGGCGTCCATTTGAAGCCGACAATGAAGAGTTTCCAACACTGTTGTTGTTATTCCCAGAATTGATGTTGCCCAGACCCTGTTGCTGACTCTCTATCAGTTGCTGCTGATTCTTCCGATATCTTAACGAAGGACTCGATTTGCACTCAGTCTTGAGTCTAACACAGCGCTCGCACGGCTCGTCGTTGTATCGTTTGCAGCTGAGTTTCTGAGCGTGACAGCGATCGCAAGCTTTTCGAATCACCGTCTCTGCCATGTTCTTCTTTTACATTACAGTAGGAAATTGGGAAAATGAGAGGTCGGGCTCAAGACATGGGGTGGTTTATAGAAAGGGGACTGCAGTGTGGCACAGTAACCGCTGGAAAACTAGAACTGAAAAAGGGAAGAAAAAAAGCCCTTGATGCATCTACTCGCCTAAGGAGCGTGTCGTGCTGCATCTTGTCTCCTGTATCTTGCCAGTGAGGCGGTTCCGATGATGTCGGTACCCTCGTCGTGAGACTTTGTCAGGGGTTGTTAATCCGATCTCATGGATCTGTGATGATCTTGGTGAGAATAGAGGGAGAGAAGTTGGGATGAGTTCCTGTGTTCAATACTCAATCTCAGTTCGCTTACAAGTTCAATAGCCAATTTACGCCTCAACACACTCTTCAAGTCAATAGGACACTCTCAATGTATTCAGATCCATCAATCCGTCTCTTCAAATCTCAACAAGCGGTGGCGTCTCGTCACCTTTCTCTTCTTTTCCATTGTATCACAACAGCACGCCTTGTACATCCAACAGACCTCGAGGATTACTCATGTCGTGCAACACAAAGTCACATCTCCCCAACCTACTCTTGCTAGCCCTATTATTTTGAGGGTTCTTTATTTTTCCGCTCACCGCAGTTTCGGGCTGGGAAAAGTGATATATGAGTTAATGCCATTGGAAGATAGTCGGCGAGCTGCAGGTTTTGTGGTGGCGGCATTAATGGATTGTCTTGGTGAGGCGAGTAATTAATGATAATGAGAGGATGGAGATGAGACTTTGAGATGAAGAATTTCTCTTATTGGTGTTTGTACTGAGATAAATTCCTACCGGCATCGCTTTCTTGCAGCTACCACATTGCATCATACCATCTGAATTATTCCCGTATCTCGCCACACATATCGTACGGTACTGCCCTGCACGCAGTAAGGGTCCTCCTTTCTAACCCTATCTCTCGATCGGCCACGTCCGATCTCATCCCATCTCTATAGCCCTGCCCGTCAAAACAAGGATCAATCCAATTCCGTCCAGTCAACAAACAATAGCTTCCAGTTCAGCATAGAGGCAGGGTTCAAGGCTATGACCAAACAGGCGAGACATTGACAGGTGGCGTCCAGTCGTAACTCGAGCCTTGCCTGGGAACAGTGTCGTTATTGTTACTGTCTCTCGTTACTTTTACTCGTGGCTACTGTAAGACGTCTCACAGCCCTGCTGCTATTCATCGACTGTACTACATTGCGCTCAGGTTATGGTCGGCTATTTACCAAGACATGGCTGCTGACATCTAGAATTAGATAGTGAAGTAAGAGATAATCTTTGTCTTGTTTTTGGTCGAGATGAGGCTAGTGGGTAGCTCGGAAGTGTCTATCTTGAGACTCCGATGCACTGCCTAGGCCAATTGACACTCAACTGACACTCAACGTTTTCGCATCCACGCAACATGATAGAGAGTGAGAACTGCTTTTACAACAAGAAGCTAGACTAATAAATGATCCCGTGCCATATGTATACCGTTTAGAGTAAGATGAATGACAAAAAGCGTACCTACGTCCAGTCGCAGTATCGATTGTAGCGAGTTCAAAATGCCGCATCAGATCAAGATAAGCCATACCAGGGTATAACACGGCCTTATCTCACTTTGCATGAGCATAAAACAATCGAAATATTAGAGAAAATGGCGTATACACAGGGAAGAATGATACAATTACCGATTGATACTCCGTTCAATAGCATTAGCGTCCTCGGATCCGAAAATGGCGGGGAACCCGGATGTTAGTGATTATGTGGAAAACGCACATAAACACTAACGTTGACGCCATTGCGATCTGCTACTACACCATATACAACATCAATGATGAAGCTTCAAAGTGTAACTCTCCGCGGGTTGAGAGAATTAGTTGGGTGATGGGCATATCGTTACAAAAGAGATAAAAAGGCGACTATGACTGTCGTAGAAACAACGCCATTAGATTGAAACTAGTTATACAATTTACAATGCGGTCTTCAGCTTGGATTAAACATATACTGTTGACAAGCTCCCTGTCTGCCGTTGCGGCTGGGAGTAGTCAAGCCGCCTTATCACCCAAAGATGAAATCCCTCAACCCCAACGAAATGCAACTCATGGAGGCAAGAAGAACATAGTCTTCATTCTTACTGATGATCAGGACTCTGTTTTGGACTCGGTCTCATACATGCCGAAACTGAAAGAGCATATCGTCGACAAGGGTACATCCTTTGTTAACCACTTCGTCACCACAGCCATCTGCTGTCCATCCCGTGTTGCGCTTTGGGCAGGAAAACAACCGCATAATACCAACGTTACTGACGTGTCTCCCCCGTATGGTAAGTAAATAACATAGTTGTCGTAGGACGATGTGCTGATCGTAAAGGTGGCTATCCCAAGTTTGTTTCACAGGGCCTCAACGAGAACTATCTACCAGTCTGGCTAAGCGAAGCCGGGTATAACACATACTATACAGGAAAACTGTTCAATTCTCATACTATCAATAACTATAACTCGCCCTATCCTGCAGGATGGACAGGAACCAACTTCCTGCTCGACCCAGGAACATATGACTACTTGAACCCGATTTACCAGCGTAACCAGGAAGCACCGATACATCACAAAAACGAACATACTTCAGACCTGATCGCTCAACATGCGCAGGAACTATTGAAGGACGCGATTGACTCAAAGGACCCTTTCTTTGTTGCCATTGCTCCCATTGCGCCGCACTCGAATATTGATGTGGACCGGGAAGCTGGGAGTGCTATGACGATACCTATTCCTGCTGAGAGACATGCACACCTCTTTGAGGGAGTCAAGGTTCCGAGAACAGATAACTTTAACCCAGATTCTGTAAGTATTCAGTTGGGTTGCAGAAGAATTGTCCTCTGAGGCTCGGGTTGCCAAGATAAAGTAGCCTAAGTCTTAGTCTAAGCTCGCATAAGATGACCAAAGTATTTCGTCTCTTATTATTTCAGCAGTCAATTCTTCTGATACCCTGACGGTATTATCGAGTGTAAAGTCATGGCTGACAGGATATAGCCCAGCGGAGTGAGCTGGATTCGCAAGCTCAAACAACTCAACGACTCTGCTGTAGCGTACATCGACGATTACCACCGCGCACGACTCCAGTCTCTTCAAAGTGTTGACGAGCTTGTCGAGCAGGTCACTAAACAGCTAGAAGACGCCGGTCTGCTCGACGAGACTTACATCATCTACAGTTCTGACAACGGCTTCCACCTGGGTCAGCACCGACTCCCTCCTGGCAAAGAGTGTGGTTTCGAGGAGGATATTCGCGTGCCACTTTTCATCAGAGGACCAGGTATTGCTGCCGGTCAAGTTGAGAAGGCTGTGACGACGCACATCGACCTTGCTCCTACTGTGCTCAAGCTTGCGGGCGTGCCGCTGAGAAAGGACTCTGATGGTACTCCTATTCCTGTCTCAGCTGACCACGAGGGGAAGCGTCATGAGCATGTTGCTGTTGAGTACTGGGGCATTGCTATCGCTGAAGGCGAAATCGGTGGCTTTGGTACGTGAATAACCTTGAATGGCAAGCTGCAGTACTGACTCGACTGGCTTAGATGGAGAGGGCCAGACTAGAGTGGGCAACAACACGTACAAGGGCTTGAGGATAGTTCATGAGGACTACGATCTTTACTACTCGGCTTGGTGTAACAACGAGCACGAGCTCTACGATGTCAGGGTAGGTTTCTCTTGACACCTACATGCCCGTTTACCAGACTAATACTTACCTCTTGAAGACCGACCCAGGCCAATTGAACAATCTCTACCCCTTGGACGACAGCGCGACCGCGAGCAAGGCCTTCCTAGGAACCACTATCCAGCAAGTCGTTAATCGTCTCGATGCATTGATGCTCGTCCTGAAGTCCTGCAAAGGCGAAACATGCATCGAACCATGGAAAGTTCTCCATCCTGAAGGTGGCGTGACAAGTCTGAAAGATGCTCTTCGGGGGAGATTCGACGTTTTCTATGATGACCAGGTAAAGGTTCGGTTCGATCGTTGTGAAGCTGGGTATTTGGTTGAAGCTGAAGGGCCGCAAGTTGGATATGAGTATCGGGAGGGTCTTGCGTGGCATCATTGGACCTGAAAGCTGTCGCAGGATCGTGACAGCGCCGTGCTCTGTACTGTAGCATCTGGAATTGTCCGGTATTTAGATCCAGGAGCTTCCATATTGGAATGAAGTGATAAATCGAGAGTCGGCCTTTGTCGGCATAAGACACAGCTCTTAGGCACTCTCTCAACCCAAATAATCCAGCCATTCTGTACCAGCTAAGACCAGCTTTTAGGCCGTTTGTTTCTGTCACCTAACGTTTAGGCCTTAAGCTTTCGCTACCCCTTGTCGGCACCAAGCCAGCTTCACATTCACGACCATCTCGGCATAAGATTTCGGTGGCATCGCTAATCCTTGCTTGAATTCGGTATGTTCTGATGCTGGGTTCCTTTTGCGTGATTGGCGAACTTAGGTCTTGGTCCTTGAGGCAAAGCAATACCATAGTAAAGCGGCTGAAGGTGGCATAAGCGATGGTGATAGTTGAGACAGATGTTGCCGATGGGAAGCGTTTCAGTTGACGGCGGCCTCAAAAGTCTCGAAATGGTGTCGTGCTGAAGGCTGGTAAGATACGGCATAAGCTGCGAGCCCAGTGATTGATCAAATGATGTCCTAGCGGGTTAAGCGCTTGATGCCGATGGGATGTTTGGCGTAAATGAGGGTGAGCGTATTTCAGTACCATGAGTGCATGATAGAGAAGAACCCAGAGTTTTGAAGGATATTGTTCCCCGGTTGCATCATTCACGAGTCCTCACCTAGGTGTGCAGGTGAGTCCGGAGCCGGCAGTGGCCCGGCCCCACTTGATGTCCGCTGTCATCTCAATACTGAAGTTGTGATCACCCTTAGCCAAGATGGCGCAAAAGAAGAGCTTTAGGTAATGAGGATGTAGTAACATGTCGCATAATTGTCATAACAATGTTACAAAAATAATCATGGAACTGCTAAAGGGCATTTGGTGATGTAAAGTAGGCGTGGTAATTCGTCAACAACCATTGGCCAAAAATTGGTTGGTGCCTTGTATTTCCGGCATAAACCAGGATGCTCCGACCTTGAACCGAGGAGCATCTCACGACAGCTCTGCTAATCTACGACAACCTCACATCACGAAGCTCAATTGAATCCGCAACAATGGGTTCCGACGCAATCACCGAGCCGCGGCGTACGTACCGACCGACGAATTGATATCCAGCACATATTTTTCACCCGAACGTCGACCGCTGACTTCATGAGTAGAAGCGACCCGCGAGGAGATGCGCGATGCCAAACTCCCTCTGGCCTACCGAGATAGCTGCGCGCACCTTCTGATTCCTCTCAACAAGTGCCGTCGGGATACGTGGTATGCCCCTTGGAAGTGCTCCGTAAGTCATCTATCATTTTCTAGAGCGAGGCCCAAGTCCACCGCAGCTACACCGAACGTGCTCAGCCCAGCCAAGCTCAGTCCAGCTACAACCCAAACGCAAAAGCCGATCTTTGCCGAGATATCAATCAATCAGAGACAACATGCTTACACATAGGGATTGACTAGGATGAGCGACACAGCTACGAGAAGTGCCAATACGTCGAGTTCAAGAAGCGAGTCGCCAAGATGGACGAGTTGAGGGAGTCGAAGGGCGGTGCACGAAGCAACTAGAGGAAGAGAAGAGACCGAATTTCAAATCCCGGGTATAGGGCCGGGCCGGAACTGTACATTTTACAAACAAGCCAATGCGTTTGATGAGAAAACCGGAATAGAAAGAGGCATTCCACACAAATGAAACGATTCAAGACGCAGAACGAACAAGAAAGACGACAAAGTGAAATGATGGCGGAGCCTACTATGGCGTTAACGACTGGGTTTGATACAATCGATGGGCTAATGGAAATAGGCATGCGACGAGTTTTGGCAGAGCCTCATAAGATGTTTGAGCCGCGCACTCCAGCGGCATAAGAAAAAAGGCCAACCACAGGCCTTTGGGTATGGAATGGACCGGAAAAGAGTGGACTCACCGGGGACGTACAAGTGGGACTGGCAAGTTGGATGGTGACAGGAACATGAGAAAGACTTGTAATGTTGCAAGCAGATGGGTTTTTGGCGTGGCCATCGTGGCGGACAGTACCCTGTCTGGACCGGCACAAGAAGAAATACGCCGGCACGGTGTTGTGCGGGCTCTCAGGAGAAAATTATATATTGAGCCTGTGAGCCACCGAGAGTTTGGGAATCTGAGATGGAAAGGTGCCAGGCGAGTTGAATCGTGGTGTTTTTACACCAACTTCAATCATTCATCTTGTGTATCACCATCAATCTTTTTGTTCTTCAAGACGTCGATCGTCTCATCGGCAGTTGGCTTCCGCAGAGCCTCAACACCAAGATTTCTTTTATCGCCAAGGTCTTATCGATTGCACTGGTTGATCGACAGCCTCAGCCTCGACAATGACTACGAAAGTGTCATGATAAGATATGGCTATTATCGACGACCTCTGCTGGTGGCTCAGTCACTTGCTCAGTCACTTGATGGCGCAGTCATGATGAAACAGATGATCAGGAATGAACATCGGATTTTATCGGCTCAATCCTGATGAGACAACCTCAATCTCGGATGCGATAGGGCAGTTGACAACGAGTCGTGGATCTTTATTGTGAGCGACATGGTCTCAGCTCCAACGAGTCAAACCACAACCACTCGGTGCAGGCCCGGGAGCCACGCAGTTTTTGGCCACACTCACAGCCTCAGAGGCGCTGAAAAGAGCCGCATGCAGGCGGTTCTAGCAAAGTTGTGCGCTATGCAAGGTCCCACATGCGCTGAAAAAAGCCACCCGCACCCGACAGGAACCCTGGCAATGGAACCACCTTTAACATGATTTCCCTTTAGATGAGATCCACTGCGATCCATCAAAGGAAACCTTCTGTCAACGTCGATCCACTGCCGGTCGGTTTGGCTCGGTATATCCAGCGAAAAGCTAACCGGCCCGGTTCATTGAAACCTATCGGCCGGGCTGTGGATATATCTCCATTCTTTTCAATGCTTGGCTCAAGGCTTGTGTCTTGGAATTCAATGCCAAGGCCACTTACAACGGAGCCTCCGGTCTTCATTTACGACTTCTCAGCAACGCAACTGGACCGTTTGACTCCTTACGTGGGACCATCATGATTTCTCTTATGCAACACTTTCTAACGACTCGGTTGAATGACACACATATTCAAGGATGGCGATTTCAGGGGACAAACGTAATGCTCTGACAAAGAGTGAAAAATGATTGATGCTATGCTGTCTAAACTAACGGAAAGAATAACTGGAGACTATACACGAGATGAGACCTGCTCAGAAGATGGAGTTGCTGCCACAAGAGAAGACACCCTGGATGGAACTGGAAGCATTGGCAAACAGATCCAACAGCTCAGTGATTGATGACCACAGGCCAGCAGCGTTCATGAAGAGTGAGATTCCAATAAGGAATGCGTTGAGGCAGAACAGGGCAATGTTCTTGGGGCTGGAGAAGAGGTTGTTCCAGTTCATGTGGAACCAGAAGATGCCGCTGAAGCCGAAAGTGAACCACGAAATGGTAGTGGCTGAGGCAATGGACAGGATGGAGTCAAAGACGGGGATGGCGTTGGAGATGATGAAGCAGAGGACCCAGAAGACGGTCACGATGGTCATCCAGATGGACCAAGAACGAACGTTGTTGGCAGTCATCTCGCTCTGGAGCTTGAAGTGCTTCATGACCTGGACGTACACGTATTTGATACCAGTGTGGCCAAAGGCAAGACCGGTCGAGAAGATGGCAGGGAGAACGATGCCGTAGGCAATCCTGGCGATAAGCTCGGGAGCCGAGCCAAGAGCAGGCGAGACGGTGTACTCTCCAGCCAAGCAGTAAATGGCAATGGCTACAACCACGTAAAAGCCGATGGAGACACACTCCAACCAAGCGAGGGCAAAGCCGAAGTCGCGAACGGGGTCAACCATCTCGGCCATGTAAGTGACGAAGTTGATGTTACCCGAGTAAGCGTAGCAGATCTTGAGACAGGCGTTGAGGCCGGAACGGAAGTCTGGGTTGGCGACGACCAAGATCTCCTTGTGCCAGTCTGCGGGCGCAGCAGTGGGATTCTTGGCTCCGAGAGAGGCCATGACGAGGATGGAAGCGGCGATGACGGAGACCATGCAGGGGATACCTGACTGGGAGACGAACTTGGAGGTTCGGGGCGCGCAGAGGACCCAGCAGCAGAGACAAGCGATTCCGATGTAGCCCACAGTGCAGAGGGAATGTCTGGAGATGGTGTTGAAGGCAATAGAGAGCGTAACACTTGCTGAAGCAGCTGTCATGATAACTTGCACAAGCAGGCCAATTCCGGCTGCGATTGAAAGAGGGCGTCCTCCAACAACCTTGGCCATGTCCACCACGTTTAAAACATGAGAATGACGGCCATAGAACTGCTTCAAAACGAAAGCTGTATACCAAGAAAGGAGACCTATCCCTATAATCGCGATCAAACCGGGAACTGAAGCTGTTAGTTATGGTGTCGCAAAATGTGGTTGAAAAGAAATGAAGCCATCGCGAATGCCGACCACCACCGGTCGATCGCCCGACCAGCAGCAGCCCACAGCCATGACAACTCTTTCCCTGAAGAATAAACTTACTAATTCCCATAGTCTTCAAAACACTAGGCAAAGACAAAACACCGAGTCCAACTTGGTTGGTAAGGAGGGCGAAAGTAGTGTCCCATTTTGACATGTTACGAAAGTTCTTTGCGCCCTCGCCTCCACCGAAGCCATTTTCCACAACAGGGACATTGTGAGCGGACTGAAGGTCATCGATGTGGCCCTTCTCAGCATCGAGAGGCATCTTCTCTTTGCTGTTTGTCTTGCTGGAGTCATGGCCCTGGTCTGAAGGGTAGATGTCGTTGTGGACGTCTTGGGGGTATGAAGACATGATGGGCTGTCTGGAAGCAACTGCTTCTATGTGTATATAAAACCGGGTATATTAGATCAAGAACTGCTCGCTTGAGGAAATGATACACAAAAGACTAGGAAGAGTTTAGGGGAGGGAAGAGATGAAAGACGACAATGAAGAGTAAAAGTATTCAAGAGCAGATGGAAGGATAGAAATATATAAGTTCAATAGAGCTTCGTAAAAGGACTAGACTATCACGGAATTCCCTCATTAAGCTCCGCGTCCTTTTTTTCTCTTGCGCGTGGCCGTGCTCCAGCTTTGTTCACGACTGTACGGAGGATATCCTGGGGTTCCACCTAAGATAGGTGCTTTTCCATCGGAGTTACAGTCCAAGGGTTGTCCAGCCTTGGTACTTTTTCTGGGGTGACCCTCATCTTCTTACATCGGCGGCGAACTTGGTGCCTTGCTTGATACTGTTCTTGTTTGTTTAGGTCTGATGATCCTATTCATTCCCCAACTTGATTCTCCTCATTTGTGGATCTTTGTCTCTTCTTCAACACTGGGAATAAGACAGTTGCTGTATGTACAGAAGCAATAACCCTTGTGAATGAGGAGAAAGTCTCCATTCACCCCCGTTGACATGGGTCTATCGTATCCTTTTTGTTCTGTGAAGGAATTGACAGTACGCTGCCCCCAATTGGATGTGAAAAGCTGGGGACAAGCAAGACAAGAAATGGGTGGAAACGCACTAGAAGGTCATCATCCATGTTTACGTACATTGTGTCTCCTCCACGGTGTGACCGTCCATTACTGGGGATATACCCAATCCGGGCCGTTTTTATCTGTTTTTTATTTGCTAACGTGCTGTATATCTTTTACTCAAGGCGGATCCTCAGGTCTATCAGTGACTTATAGCATCAGCTCTGTCATCATCAGTTCGGTAGTTCAACATCCATCATGAACAAATGATCAGCATCATGGTATCCGTACAGCAAGTTAATACCTGAGCCTGTCCCAAGGGTCTCTTCTCTTCACATCTCTTGTGCATCTTTCTCAGTTCGCCTCTTTTAAATGTGGTTCTCTTCCAATGCTTGGCTTTGATGATGTCCAAAAAAGGCATGTATACTGCTAGTATCCTTCCAACCTAGTTTCAAAACTTTGCTCACCCCTTGTCTTCCGAATTGCGAGGCTGACGGGCGCGTTACCGAACCGAGTTTAAGTATCCAAGCAGGGACCAGGTCTAAGATGGAGATCCGAGGTGGAGAAAAAGGTACAGTTTTTTCACTCTCTTACTTTTTTGCTTCATTCCGCTTTATTTCCCATTTGGATTGAATAAGGATTGTTAGCCGCGGGAGCGGAATGGAAGAGACATGGATAATTCTAGCCGCGATGATTAGAAACGTTGACCGCTTAAGCATAAGGAACGAATACTTTATGCTGCACTAAACCTTGGTGGACAACGAGTCAACAAGTATACGTACTCCTCATTCTAAAAGTATTAAACATGTCATGCAACTAACAAGAGTCAGTTGTATGGCATTTCATCCAGTCGGGTTTCCCATCAGCAAAAAGATAACCCACCCCTGTTCCTGTTCCATGTCGTCATCCTAAACCCTGACACGCACGCACGCTCTTTCTTTGCTTGCCTCAGGTTCGGGTGTTCCTGCACGCCGTATATTTCTAGTCGTTTTCTAGAAGATGAGCTGAAAATGTGATGTGATGTGATGTGACATGACATGCACGCGTGGGGTGTCAGTTATCATGATATGATAACATGTTAGACATGGGATGTATCAGACTTATTCCTTTGCTAGAAATTACCTTCTTTTCATACCAGATATCATTACCATAAGCCCATGAATTATGCTCAATGGGTCTCTGGGGCACCGGTCCGGTTATTCCTTGGCCACATAGCCATAGCATTACAAGACCATCAAACACTGGAATTACAACCACACGTAATACCTTCAATTTCCCCATGCCTTTTACGTACAACAAACCAGTAGTCCCCATGGGACATCTCCATACTTTTCTTTTCTCCAGCTAAAATTACCGCGGGTTCATATCCGGGGCATAACACTCCAGACATACGATACGTCTCTCTTCTTATTACTGGATATGGAGGTTCTTGATGTTTGAGGCTAGCAGACCGAGGATGAAGTGTCATCAGTGCGCTCTGATATCGCCGAAGAATATGCGCTTCGCCGTTCTTCACTATGTGATCAAAGTGTCGGGCTTGCCCGGCTCTTTGTTTTGACCCTGCAGATCTTTTGTATCTCAGGGGGGTTCAACTTTTTCTAGTGTGTCTTCGGTGCAGCTGCTTGGTGCCCGAAATGGACACTGACACTTTAGGATCGTCGATATAGTGTGAGAAATATCTGATGGGTAACAAACGGTTCGATTATCGATCACAGAGCCTATCAGAGTTATACATTAGAAACAATGATATCACTTACGCTCAGATAGTCATCTACACTCGCCTATTTGCTGCAAGACAGCCCAAGGCCAAACTTCCTCGTTAGGCAAGTATCGACTCATCCCGAGCTTCTGTCAATCTCCTCCTATCTGTTTCACGGTCAAAGTAACCGGACCGTTACCACGCAGATCACACTCCTTATCATCAACGGCGTGGGATATCAGGATATCTTGACAACGGGACGAGTGATAAACGGAAGCATATCATGACATAGGGGGCCTCATAAAGATCCGAGCATAAAATGCATGCATCACCTTGCTCAAGATATCGGAAAGCGACGGTCCTTGTAATCAGGGTCGTCTAAGCTTCTCCGCTTCCGAAGGAGTTCTGGCGAGCTTGATATCCAATTAGCATTCCTTTCAGGCAACTGTCGCCGAGTTCTCCCATTTAGATCCCGGGTTCAAAGCCGTTGATACGCGAGTCTTAAGGGTTCTCGTTACTTGCCACGGCGATTTCTCGGGTGTGAATGGATTCTCGTGGCCACATGGTATCGGAGATCTGTAACGTGGAAGGGCTCAGTACGGTCCGGGGATTCATATGTCGAAGCCGTTCCGGGGCAGGCAGATAGATACCCAATGTCTGTCACTGATGGACCTCGAAGTGGCTGTGTACTCCAGAGTATCGCAAGATAACACGTATTGATCATGACATCAGCTGGTATTGACCAGGCGTGACACTCATAAATCTTACGTTACGAGTATAGATTCAAAGATATGGTCAAGGAGCCACTCCGCTGCCGAATCTCCCGGAAGGTGAATATGTCAAAGGCATCAGCTGCCAAGTATGGAATGTTATACCGGTGTCATTCTGGCTGATTCTAGAAATAGACTTTGTAATGTCTTGAGCTGTGTATGCCCAGTTCTAACCCCATCTGTACAGTTTAATGCTACGCATGAGGTACCATATCCCCTTCCACAACTCTATCACTACGATATAAAACGTCCTTCTCGGGAGCGATGATCCCGTTGGCGTTGGGTATCGATGATCAGACATTCTCTTGGATACTGGCTATGTCGAGTTCTAACTAGTCGAGTGTTTCCCTTAGTAGTCACACAGCTGGCACTTGTTCTCCGACATCAGAACATCCTCCAGAGAAATGCACTTGGAGTAGTGCAAGTCCCTAGTCCTAACCACCTGTTTACGCTACAGTACCGTATTGTATTCCCTTTCTGACAATATCTACAGTCCAAAAAGGCAGTGTCTGATGTACGCTACACTGAAGTAATCTTTCTCAGATATAACAAAGTGTTGAGTGACTATGACAACATACCAATCCATTCTCCATGGAAATACGAGCATTTTCAGGCTCCTTTTCAGTCCAAGCATGAGAGAAACACCATCTTAGGGGTACAGTTGATGGCAATTCAAGGCTATTGAGCTCTTTCTTCAGTACTCCTTCTTGCCTCACCTGGTTGTCGACTTCAAGAGCCACTTACGCTTCAAATGCAACTCGATTGATGCAGCCTGTAGGGATGGGATGTAAATAATTGTGAGGCCATCGTCTCCAAGCTCTGAATCATGATCTCAGTCTTGGTTCGAGACAATGTGAGTCTTGTTTCGATGGGCTTCTTTGTCAACATGTAGAGTTTGTGCTTGGATGTCTCCGCGCCATAGTTCGTAAAGCTGTTGGGGACAATTATCTTTAAGCTGGTATGTTCAAGTTCTCAGTTGCATGGTCTCTCATGTTCTGTTGGAGCTATTCGCAAGTGACATTAGTGTTGGATCCAAACTTCTGACGAATCGACAAGTCATAGTCTAAGGTTGTGACATCTGTCCATAGGAAGTCTTATAATTAGCAAGCCCTCAAAGGTACAACAGTGCATCGAATCTCGAAGGCCGTTCCACCCGTCGCTTACCGTGGTATCACCGTCTTGCAAATGATAACCGCCATGCTTTGCCACTTATTACATCCTTGAGGAAGCTATACCACTGGTCTAAGTGGCAAACTGCCAACTGGGCAGTATGAGCCCAATACTACCACCAAGCCTTAGGCCTCAAAGACAACTCATGAACTGAGTGGACTATGTCTTGCTCCACCAGATCTGCCCAAGGCGGGAGAAAGAACTCCTCGACAATGTGTCTTGGCTGGCACTTGAGGATCTTGGCCTATCTTCCCTGGATTTGCAGAAGACTGGAGATCTTGATACCGAACAAGCGCCCTGCTCCATCTCCAATTCACCAATACCTAAAGAAGGATATAGCCGCCCATTTTGAGTTTCAAAAATCCCTTACAGGCTATATTCGTGTCACAGAAGTCGAATAAGGCAAAGTGTCTGGGAGAGTGGTTGCCTGATCTGTCCAGAATATGTTACACATTCTAGAAATGCATACCTCAGTTACCCCATTACCACAGGTCTTCTAGTGGCAAATAGTCTTCATTCGATGAGGCTTAAGATCAGATAAACTACGAAACAAAACAGTATATGAGTCAGTCAAATGCATGCAGGGTCCAACTCCACGACAACCACCACTCCCGAAAGACCACATCAAACCCAACCCACAAACGAGCACAACAGCTGCCTATCTCTTTAACCCCCTCCATTTCACTATAATACTGCTTTCTTGGACTAGTGGCTCATACATCTTCACGCACCAAGACCCCGGCCTTTTACCAAAAATGATTGGCTCTCATGCTCCCATACTCAAACACCACCAACAAAGCACAATGAAACAAGTGTTTTCCAAAATATTTCTTTGACCTTTTCGTAGGTCGTCGCGACGTGTTGGACGCGGTGCATTGAGGACCAGTGGTTGTCGGCGCAACGTGGTTTGGTAAAGTGTTGACTTGGGATATAAACTGCGGTTACAACGCAGCAAATGATAACTCGACAGTCTTTTCTCAGCGTGCTTTTTCCAGTTATATTTTCTTTACTTTATCATCTATACAATCTTGATCATTTGGCTTCTCTCGTTTGAGCCTTTGTTATATCGCATTACTATACCATCGTCAACACACTATCTAGTGTCATCCTCTCACTTACACCACAACTCACCGCAATTACACTCTCTTCACCACATCCAATCTTTAACATTCAAAATGTCCGACATTATCGCCTGGCTGGTCCCTACGGCACGCAACTCGCTCGCCGATAAAACAACGTACCTCGCCTGCAACATCTCCCGCACCGTCCAAACAACATCCTCCACAACCCTCACCTCCCGCCTTCCAAACCTCCTCGGCAGCCGTCCCTCCCGCGCCATTCAGCTCTCTTTCGACTCACGACCCAAACGCCCAGGCTCTTTCGTCCTAGGCTCTGACCCATCAAAGTGCGATGTCGTACTCCCCACAATGCCAGGCATCGACGCACGGCACTGCGAGTTGAGCTTCGATGCTGAAGGTCGTCTTGTACTGAATGACTATTCCCAGGCGGGAACTCAAGTCTGGTATGATTGGGAGAGTAATGGTGATCAGACTGATTATACCTGGATTTTGAGCTCGGGTGCGCAACAGGGATTTCCGAGTATGGTGCAGCGCATTACTGTTGATATCCAGGGCGTGAGATTCCAGGTTGTTGTTAATGATCACTCCGACGACTGGGACGCTTATCATGATAAAGTTGAGGACTTTGTTCGACAGCCTGCGTGGTCGCAGGGTCTTTCTGCTGGATGGGATCGAGGATCGATCACCCCTGTTGCGCCGCTCTTTTCCAACGCTCCTCTCTTTCAGCATATCCTCGTCAAGGCATTGGGCGAAGAGCCCGTCGGGGAAGTATATCTTTGGAATCTGGCTCGACCTTGGGAGCCCATGGTCAAGGCTGCCGCATAAGGCTTTTATGTATCACGAATGGCGTTCAGGCTTGGTCAAATTTTGTATATATAGCAGTATGATCCTTTGTAACGACAAAGGCAGCGATCTTTTAGCATTAGCGCAATGCTTTGTCTTTTTTGGTAACAGTGTTCATCATTAAATCGAGGTATCACACAACTCCTGGCTCCCTATAGTCCCATGCTTTGCTTTTATTGATCCTCGGGAAGCGCCAACGCCTCAATCTTCTCCTTCTCGCTTGCTTCCGTCTGCTCCTGCTCCTCGTCCACGGCGAAGCGCGTCATGGCGAACTCGGGAATATGTCTTCTGCGAACGCGCTGGCCACCCTTCTTGCCCTGTCGCATCCTGGCGGTCTCAGCTTCTTCAGCCACGACGGCCTTCTCACCAGCCTTGTCCAGCATGGTGCCCTCCAAACTCAGATAGCTGATGTCTCCGCTGGTGCCGACGTCGAAGTTGCGTATTCTGAAGCGAATCTTGCCCTTAACCTTATCGCCGTTGCCGTCGGCCCAGAAACCGGTGCTGTGGATTTGGCGGACCACACCGTGGTCGTCGGCGGTGATGACTGAGGCGGTCTCTTCGAAGCCTTGAGCTTCAGGGGACTCATTAGGAACCCACTTCCAGTCAGGAGGCAGTCGACGAGCCTCGATCGAAGCGTTGAACTTTCCAAAGCAAACAACACCAATGTGTCCCTCGGTCTGCAAGTTGACACTTCCCTCCATCCAAGCACCACGGCTTGGCACGAAAAGATCGACATCAGCAGTGATCCATCCCCAACCAACGGCAGCCTCGGCCTTGGACATGACAGTCGCGGGCTCCTCATCGGTCGTAGCAGCGCCATTGCGACCAGGGTTTTCACCAAAAGCGACGTTCCTATACTCGAGAAGAACACCGCGCAGCGAAGGCACGTACTTGTTCAGATGGTGTTGCAGATGTTGGTACTGGCAGTTGGTGACGGGTTGCGCCCAGCCAATGGGGAATAGTGGCTCGTAAAGCGACACGGTCTGGGTGAAGAAGGGGAATTGAGGGTTCGCGGGGATATCGGGAGGTTGGTAGACGTCGTCTTTGGACTTTGATGGTTTGGCGGGAGGTGGCATGTCGATATCCATAGCATCAGCGTCAGCAGGCGCAGCTTCTTCGGTCTGCTTCTGAGTTTCGGAACTATCTGTCGCTTCAGTATCCTTGCTCTTCTTGCTCTTCTTCTTCTTTTCGCCCTCTACGGGAGCTGCTGTCTCCTCAGGCGCAGCATCGTGCTTCTTCTTCTTATGCTTCTTCTCAGGCTTAGCTTCCTCGACCGCTGGTTCGCTTTCTAATGGCTTGACAGCATCATCGTCATGCTTGTCTTTCTTGCTCTTCTTCTTTTTCTTCTCGGGCTCAGTCGCAGGAACCTCTGCAGCAACGACGCTCTTGGATTTCTTATGCTTTCGCTCGGTATCGGCGCCAGCCTCCTCTTCGCGGGCTCGCTTCTTCTCTTTTCTCGCCTTCTTCTCGGCCTTGGCGGCGGCGTGGTCGATTGGCGCCATTTTTGCGGTTGGGCTGTTTTGCGAGCTATCGCGGTCGTATGGAATTGAAGAAGCCCGCGAGATCTCGAAAAATTCTAAAATTTTGGCTTATCTTATCGCGGAAGCTCAGCGCTTCACCGAGGGAGGTGGGGCTTCACCTGCCTCACCTTGGAATCTTGACCTGAACCGTAGGGTAAGTGAAATTTAAGTGATGCTACTCAAAGACAAAATCACAGTCAGCTAGCTGCATATTTCTGGTGATTGTTACTGGCTTGTTTTCGACAACCTTGATCACGAGCGCTCTCCGTTGCTCATGCCAGCGTGATACGAATCCAACCGAATGCATACTTCGTTCCTCCGTCATAGATCATTTAACACTGCCAGAGCAGTTTTCGACTTCGCAATCTTTCCGATTCCAGCATCTCTTGACTCTCTGACGTTGTCTTGATTCAACCTCGCATGAACTTTGTGCTGTTTGACTGCCGTGATTGAATATTGAGGTTTCTACTCAAACGCACGCAAGCAAGATTTCTTGGAGGCATTTTCCTTTGCAAGCGCTGGGCTATTGTCTCAATCATGCACAATCTACACCAAGATCGGCTGAAATGGCAGTATAACTTGCAGCATAATTTGTCCGGCAAAAGAGATGTCAAGTTGGTCTCATGAGAAGCCAGATCATAGTGAACAGGACGCTCCGATAGCCCGTTGCTGAAGGATCAACTCGCCGGTCTTTCGGTTAGCTCAACATGAAAGCACACACATGCACCTCAAGCGAGTAATGTTTTCGCTAGAAACACAGAGAACAAAAGGACCTTCTGCGTCTTGACTCCATTGTGAAGCGCCAAAACACCGATCGCGGAATGACTCTTGCAAACTCATCGTTGAGAATGATAGACATGACTACTCTCTCCCACTACAACAAGGGAAGATCTCTGTGATCCACAACAACGATCGAATTGTCCGAATTGCAGTCAAACACGAGGCCGGAGGTTTACAGCTCGTATTTCCCCAGATGAACATCAGTGGAGATGATATACAGGAGTTCCCCTCTTGCATCGGAACGGCCCTTCAAACACCGGGTTAAGTCAGTGCCCATATTACCCCAGACTCGTATTTAGAAATGTCCGAAATGCATGGTTACAAGTGTAACTATCGCGTGCTCAACAAGGGCAGTTTTGATGATTGTGTCTCGAGAAGTGAAGAAGTGCAGAGCAATATCGACGGACATGCGCGAGCAACTAAAAGCAACACCTCAATGCCACCATCCTCTGCGTTATCGGACCAACAACATTCTAGATTGTCGGGGAAGCCATTTTCACTACGAATCGCCCTATCTGCATGAAGTAGGAATGTCAATGGAGCCGATCGGTATCCAGAGCTAACATCTTCGGTCGAATTCACAAACCCGGAAGGTGAGCAGTATTATGTTGAGAAGTTGAGAGTCCACCATTGGAGGTTTACAGCCACCATGCGAAAACCCCATCCGTCGAATCAGAACATCAAGAATAAAAAAGAAGAGTCTGACTCGAAGTTATACCGGACTCTGTTAAGAGAACCAAGTGGAGAAAAATACTACGAAGTGCGCAGACGAGCAGGCAACCGTTCAGAGTCTAGCCAGAGTATAATGATGGCGTATCAGACGGTGCATTGAACGGCGCCTGTGACGACGCGTACATAACGGAAGAATGTGATTATGTGAACCGGACAGAACCGGACGTTCTATGTTCTTCATGGTTTCGGGGTGGCTGAGGGAGCGTTTGAACTCTATCTTGGCCGAAGAAAGGACTTTCTCGAAGGACACCAAGAACCATGGCAGAGGCGAAAAACGTGTGTGTTGGGACGGGAAGATGTCACCGACGGAAGAAAGCGAATGTTCCAAAAGAACGGTTGATGTCAACGTGCGGATCCAATGTTCTATTCTGGTCAACAAAGCCGCAGAGTTTCAGAGATTGTGGTTGCCGATATCCTTTGAGTTCTGTTTGACTCAACGCCTCTGATTCAATATCAGTGTCAAAGCCATGTGGATGGTTTAGCCACGAGTGCCTCTGCCGCGATCAGAGTCTTGAAAGGGTCTCGCGGTCCGCCCTTCAAGATTCAGCCACGATCAGTTCACTTGATGCTGCCAAGTTGCACGCCCAATCACGAATTAAGAAAAGAATTTTCTTCTTAATTATTCTTTTACCCTGGTCGTTATACACAAGGAATCAACTGCTGCATTTGTGAAGGCGCATGTGTGAGTGGATTCCCTTGCAAGTCTCTGTTAAAGCCGCAGAAAGACACCGAGCATCTGGAAAGCCGCTAAAAAGTGCTTCTTTGAAAACCTTGATTCTATGGCCCCCATCGCACAAAATCCACAGCGACAAGGCACAGTTTTACGAATGTGCAAGAAAACTTACGCACAGTATGAAGAGAGGGAAAAGAAAGAGCGCAGAAAGCTCGGAGAGAATGACAAAGAAGCCGGCTTGACCAATTGGGTAATCCAGAGTTCCTGCAAGACTAACAATAGATGACGAAAACCTTTCACCCACTACCTTATGTTGAGCCATAGGTATGTCCTCATTCTGACTTACAGTACAAGGCACTGGATTAAATTACTTTGTCTTACAATGACGTGGTCAAAGTATTCATTGTTGGTGGTGCTGTTGTGAAGCCATCCATCTCAACTGACCGGCAGCCTCCCGTCAATAGATGCCCTAATTTGTTGTTGTTTTTGTTTAATTGATTGCCTGTCTAATTAAACAGATGGAATGTTTCCTCCACAAAGCAATCGAAAATTGAAACAAGCTTATCGGCTTCCCGCTGCCGTCGCCCGGACGTTACAAGCGAAGCACATCAATCTGAGATTAACCCCGACCTTTTGAAGCTTGGCAATCACGATCTTTACTTCGGAGAAGTGTTTAGAGGCATCGGGACAAGAGCCTGATGTGATTATGTGAACTAATTATTGCTTCAAAAAGTCATAGATTTTGTCGGAGCTGTTTGGTTGGGTGAGGTTCTTTTGATCCACCGTTCCACAGCATCAAACTTGTGAGGCATTTGGCAACTTTCTTGGTTTGTGTAGCGCCAGCAACAACCATTTTTGACGGTATCCGCAGGTACGTATTTCCTCAATCACAGTGCCCGTCAAGCATGCAAGCGCTTTGCAATTGAGTTGAGTTGTCAGGCATCCATGAGGCATTCACTTGGTCTAGATGGTGGCGCGAAGCAATATGCACGTGTCGTGGGGCCGGTCAGTTGAGAAGAGTTTTTCTTCTGCTCCGTTTTCTCCTCCGTCTTGGAATTTAGGTCCGTCTTGCTAGACTACTGCAAGTACTTCTGTGGTCTTGGAAAACGGAGCGCGTTTAAGTGACAGTATGTTAATCCACTCACACTTGAACCAATGCAGCGCGACTCAAAGAGACCACGAATCGACTGAGAAGTTAGAACCAGGACTGCCTTGGAAGGACTCACAGAAAATAAGAATGACAAGGATTTGGTCAGGTACAAGACAAGGGATGTAAGCACGGTGTCAGGCACAACACCAGTCAGAACTCTTGGTACGACACCCTTCAAGACGTGGATGGGATCAAATGGCACTGATTTACCCTCTTTGAGTGCATGCGTCTGCCGCCGTGCCGGGTCCCTGACTAACGCACCGTGCCTGGCAAACAAGCAGTTGAGACATTTTCCGGAACCCATTGGAACAAGTCCCGGGACTGGCTGCCCTTGGGTCTACCACACCTTAGCATGACCCCGGTACGTACATCCGCTCGGCAGCCAGCCGGGCGGGTCTGTGGACTCTGGAGACAACTTCAACAAAGACTACCTGCTCCATACCAAACTAGCCCAATGCCCCAAGCTTTCGCGAATCATGACTGCAGTTTTCTCTTCCAATGACTCTGACTCTTGCTTGCTGTCAAGCCCGGAGTTCCACTCCCTCCAACTCACTAATCCAAGCGGTCGCTTTCTCGGCGCGAGATGTCTAGTTAGTTACTGTCGGTTTTTTCTCTGTTTCGCCTCGATATGCAGTTGGCACATTGGCATCTGCAGGCTTTGTCTCCCCGAAGACATGGACACGCACACCCTTGCAATGCAATGGGTTCGGTTCTCCGAGATCTGCCTTGTACCTGAATAAGGTCCCAAAGAGTCAAGGACACTGACACTCCCTCTCATGTATATAAAGTCCCATCATCCACCTCCAATGCAAACACTCTCTTACTCTGCACCACAACACACTCTCTACGAGATTCCTTCCTTTTTCCAACTCTTTCTTCGTCATTCACTCGGCAGGCCGTCGATCTGAGATCAGTCCTTACACTCAAAACTCACTTGCCCACTCCTTCAAGTCAAGTACTTCTCTCCGCCGTGCGTTGAGATTATATCAAGTCGAGCCAGTCTCCACAAACAAAAAGTATATACTTCAAAATGTTCGCCAAGTTCACCACCATCATCGCGGCTACCGCTGCTCTGGTCTCTGCCAACCCTCTCCCCCGAGGCGAGTCCGGCTCTGCCAGCATCACCCCCCATGATATGTACTCCTCCAGCATCGGAGTCCTGGGTTGCAAGATCAACACCAACCGAGTCGCCTACTGGCCTGGCTCCGTCGACTGCAACAACATCTGCGTCAAGGTCTCCAACGAGGGCCGCTCTGTCTACCTCCTCAAGATCGACTCTTCCGGCGGTGCCCATGACATCTCCTACGATGCCTGGAACTACCTTGGCTTCGGCAGCTCTGCCACCAAGGACCCCCAGATGGGTGGTGGCATCGCCATGAACTACGAGTACGTCCACGCCTCCAAGTGCAAGGACCTCCTCGACAACGGCAAGCTTCCCCTCGCCGCCGCCAACTCCATGAACTACGTCGCCTCTTGCCTCAGCGAGCCCAAGAGCTGGGTCGCCCAGAACTACGAGCTGTACAACATCAACGACCCCGTCTGCAAGCATGGCGTCAACGAGAAGTGCCACCTCAACCTCGCCGTCAGCAACCAGCCCGAGTGTCCCAGCGGCCTCGGATCCGTCAAGGAGCTCAAGATGAAGGTTGAGAACATCATGTACGGCACCGGCGAGAAGGCCGCTGCTCTGTAAATGCAGTTTCACTTTATGTCTTATGCCATGATGATGATCACCATAGAAAAATCGCCCGCCCTAGCAACTAGATGCAGGGAGAGGGCGTATCACTCTTTACGAATGATATGAAAAAACACTCTGGAATGATACACAGGATATAAAGGAAAAAAGGGTTGTTTTTGCTTATTTTACACTTCACATGTATATACATATCTTTCAAGTCAAATACATTTACGAATTACTTCAACTTTGAGTCACACAATTTTTCACTTTTACTTTGTGCACTGGTATTTATCTCACATCCCAGCCTCAGCGGTTAGGATCTGAGACAGCACTTTGCTGACTGCATTATTTGCTTTTTAGTTTACCGGTTACTTGCCTTTTTCTGCGTGGTTTTCCTCCCAGTCCATTAAACTCTGAGCTGCCTCTTATGTCACAGCACTTAAACTCTCCCTTGAGAGGGGCCAAAGCGGTACAGATCTATGACAGAGTGCACATTTACACCAAGAAGTAATTTTCTCAACAGCATGCTGTGGCATATTTTCATCCCCAACTGATCCTTTTCAGAATCTCGATCAACTCAATCGTGTTTTTTGCAGAGCAGGCTGAGACTTTGGAGGCCTTCAATGACCCCTTGACGAGGGGCCGTGTAAGCCATGGCCCCAGCCCCCTTCAGCCCTTGCTTCAGAATCTCCCTCTGAGGCTTTTCGGCAGCCCTGCAAGGCCCATTCAGCTCCATATGCTTGCTCACCTTGCTTGTTCACCCCTGGTAGCCTTGTTTTCTCACAGTACGTGCATACGTATGAACATGCGGTGTTCTTCCAAAGCGCGTAAGGTCAACATTGCCTAGTGGAGACAAGCCACGTGCAAGAACAGGCACAAGTCGGACCGGCAGGGATTAGAGAACGTCATGTTTCTTTGGATTGCTTCGCTGTACATGCACATTTGTCCAAGGCAATTGCTACAGTATTCAATAAACTCAGACCGCATATGCAGACATCAATCACACCGCCATCCATTCGGCAGTTCATTTCAGGGGGAGGGTAGCACTCGGGAGCTGAAGTCTAAAATGCAGTTGTAATATTATGAGCTGTCATGCTCCCAGTAGATCTGGGGAGTGATAGCTACGTGTGCCGTCCAGGCTTGATATGAAACAGGGGAAAGGAAAGAGTTTAACAAAGAGGAACCATTTCTATTTGTTCAGCAGTGACAGCTGGGTGTTGGCGGTTAGGCTCGTGTACCTGCATTTGAGCCAGGATGTTTGTGTTTCATGTTTTTCTTTGATGACATGCCAGGCCAGGCCAGGCCGTTAGGTGTCTTGAATGTGGTGTGGTGGGAGTGTAACTTTGAGTGAGGGGTTCGTGGACGGTTTGTGAGTTTTGCTATTGTGAGGGCATCATGTGAAAACGGCAGTGAACCGTTATCTTGATAACGGTAGTTGGTCTTGGCATTTTGACGAGAACTTACCCTACAGCTTATCCAGTTGATCTTCAACAACGAATTACAGCAGAGAAATGACTCTTTATGACATCAAGAGCAAAATGAAACTCTCTTCAATTTTTCCGTATGCATATCATGCATAACTTGAAGACATCTTGTGTTGTTCTCGTGTACTTACGTGACGACACTCATTTACGTCAAGCAGCATCTTCAAACATCATCCTTCAACTTCGAGCTACGAGCATGACAAAAGCCAATGAGACTACAAATCGCCATACGACATATCCTGTCACTCTGTAAAACCAGTACTATTCCCTATAGAAACCCCATATCCGACAGCCAGGATAATTATCACAAGCGGGTGAATATCCGCGGATTCGGCTACTGACTCAGATTCATTGGCGGATTGGAAATGCTGACTGACCGAGAGTCAACGGCGCCCCCACTAGCCGGCCTCGGCCGCTTTCGCCGAGGTTCTTTAGATTCTTTATCCCCAGTGTCGTCCATAGTCTGGCATAACCCGCTGGCAACGGCCGACACTAATACAATTGTTGAACATTGATAATTGAGACTGAAATAATCACGGTCTGCACCGTGGAGATAATCGTCACCAATTGCTTACGTAGAAGGCTGCAATCTATTACCGCAGCGGCGGATATAATGACTTCTCAAGGGTCCAACCCCGCTGCACATTGAAATATTTCCAGCCCGCGCGCGATGGAAATGCTGTAGAAGCTGATGACTAATGAGACTTACCCCATTTTGTACCCTTGAATCTAAAGGAAACCCCACCATTCTATCAAGTCAAGTCAAGTCATGGTTCCGTAAACTATCGCCATACACAAGAATTGCGCTTACTCTACTCAATTGCTTCACACAACAGACGACACGCGACCTCTCTGTATACCTTAATTACTTCTCTCGCCTTACTCAGCCACCGAATGCGCATACCACCGCTGCGACACACGAACTAAACCGAAAACCGAACCCCTCTAAACCCGATCGCGGCGCCGTCATTTGCCCGCCTCAAGCCAGAATATGCCGTCCGATGCGACTCCAGGCTCACCGGCGGGCTCCAGCTCAGCTCTGCCTTCCTTCTACTCACCCAAGACCGAAGCTGCCGATGCTTCCACTTCTGCGCACAATCACAATGACACCCTCGAGCAGTCCATAGACTCACTATCTCTCTCCCCCGCTCCCTCCACTCCCGCCTCCGCTTCCGTCTCCGCCCACCCCGATCCCGAGACCCCGATCGGCCAAGAACCCCCGCCATCACTGCTCTCTCCCTCCTTCACGCCCCCTTCTACACCTGGTACTGCTACACCGACGACGGCTGGCCTTCGCGGTGTCCCTGTCGACAGCTCCATCCCGTCCGGAGGATGCGGATCCAAGAAACCAAAGCTGCTCCCGACTCTCCCGGAGGTAGAATGTATTGTTCGCGCCCGTATTCCCACGGTGGCAGGAACAGAAATGTTCTTGCATCTGTACACCAATAATGTGGACAACAAAGAGCACCTTGCTATCGTGTTTGGCAAGAATATCCGAAGTAAGAGTCTGGATGCTGTTCGGGAGGGTGAGACGGAGATGGACCGCATGGTGCGCGGCGCATACACAGGCAGGCTATTCCCCGGTCGCACAACCAGTGGCATCGGCCCAGCGACCCCTCAAGAAGAGCAGCCACCGCAGGCGTCGGATCAGCCTCCTCTGGTGAGGATTCATTCCGAGTGCTACACAGGTGAGACAGCGTGGTCAGCGCGATGCGACTGCGGTGAACAGCTCGACGAGGCGGCGCGCCTGATGAGTTTGCCTGGCAACAAGGCTGGCGGTATCATTATCTACCTGCGACAGGAGGGACGTGGCATTGGTCTTGGCGAGAAGCTCAAGGCGTACAATCTCCAAGATTTGGGATCTGATACTGTGGAGGCGAATCTGCTATTGAGACATCCTGCTGATGCTCGAAGCTATGGTCTTGCCACGGCTATGTTGCTGGATCTTGGACAGCCAGAGGTTCGACTGTTGACCAATAACCCTGATAAGATTCGAGCGGTTGAGGGTCCTAATAGAGAGGTTGTTGTTAAGGAGCGTGTGGCCATGGTGCCTTTGTCGTGGAAGGGACGAGGAGGATTCAGAAGTCAGGAAGTGGAGGGTTATCTCAAGACAAAGGTGAGCATCACTGATTCATTTGTCAGCAATGCTAACTGACACGATTTCAGATCGAGAAGATGGGCCATATGTTGGACATGGCATCAGTGCCACAGTAGATTCGATGCGCGAACGAAATATAAATACCAGAAATACGAGAAAGGATGAGAGAGACAACTTCAATAAGGCTTCTATTTTGCCGTCATTGCACTCAATGGAGTTTATTCGTTCTTTGGGGATTGATCTTGATGGCGTTGTACGGTGGAGCTTTGATGTATGCTGTATGGTAGACAAAAACCACATTTCAACGGGTCTCGGAATTATTATACATCTCGGTTTCTCTGTCTCATGTGCCTGTGTCTGGCGAGTTTGCGAGTTGCGGTCATCATGGCTGGTGTCATGAAGGCATATTGCATCATGAGACCTGGCTTTATCGTCCAGGTATTGCGTACGCACAGAAGCTTGGCCAACAGTGAATAGGTTTGAGGGAGCTTGGAGTTAATGTCTGAAACTTTAGGTCATGTTTATGATAAGTGTTGCGGGTAGTCGTCCTTTGCTATCCGGAATTTGTATTCTAAAGATCATTTCATGGTCTTGATTTGAAACAGGATTCGATTGCCTTTTCATTACTCGCAGCTTCTTTATTTTGGCTGCCAATCGCAAACTAACGGTCGTTGCTAGTGGGTCGGTTGCTGCCGCTGGTCAGGGTGCCAGAAGAATTGGCCGCCCAGAGCATAGGAGAAGAAATGATTTAGTCACTTCATGCTAGTTCAGGCTACCGCTTAGGCTGCTTTATTTTAGTAGCCTAAGCCTCAGAAGCGCGTCAAGCTCCAAAGCGCAACCTAAATTTCGTTTCGCGCAAACTCGCAAACTACCGATTTCCCAAAATTTGTTCTATTTCTCTATCCCGTGCATTGTAACCATGCGATCATAGTCTTTTACAAACATCAACACCATGTCTTCTCAGACGATTCGCCTGCGTCTCATCATCCGCAGACACGCCGTTCCAGAAGTCAAACTCGTCTGGCCCTGCATCGCAAACGACGACCTTACGGTATCGAAGCTCCTCGCGCTCGTCAACGAGGTTGTACCGCTCGAGAGTGCAGACTGGGGTCTAGAGGACTATGTTGTCGAGCTAGCGGATGGCAAGGGCGATAGTTTCGAGCTGCTGCATTTTCAGCCTGTCGGCAAAGTTTTGAAGGAGGATGACCAAGTTTTGTACGACTTGCATTTGCTTTACATATGAATATCTTTCGCTAACAGTTGCATGCAGAATTAGATCGCTTTCCACCGAGGACCTTAAGAGACGAAGACTTAGTGGACGCCATCAAATATCATACGACGGGAAACATCTTATCGATGGCCTGGCTTTCGGTAGGCCCTGGTTGAGGGCACCGCGCGATCGCCCTGCGCTCGATTTACCACCGCGAAAACGAGCACGTATTACACACGAAGAAGAGGATGACGACGATTCCTATGCGGACGAGGAAGCTGCGTCGGAGCAACTCTTACTTGAAGGCTCTTCACCAACTGAAGACAGGGAGGAACCAGACAGTGTACGCCTACGAGCAAGATTCGTCGATACCGATCAGCTTGGAGAGGAAGATGAGGAGATGGATGACGACACCGATTTCCAACTCGCAAATAACCAGCTTGCAGAACCCGAGGTTGAGGAAGACGAAGATTCTGAAACGAGCGACGAGGATGAGCCAGATGCCGATCTTGCGGATGAGTTGAAGCTTCTACAGGAGGACAATGCTTTGATCGAGCAAGGATCTGAGCAAGAGGAGATTTCTTCCTCTGATAATATCCAAGAAGCGCAGACAGCGCCTGCACCTATGTTCGACCTTTCGATGCTCGACAAGATCACAGCACTACGAGCCGCCTTCCCCTTTACAGGCATGTCAACTATGCAAGATGCCTTGCGCGACCACGACCTGAAGGAAACATACCAGATCCTTGCCAAGACCAACAGCCCGACGGTCAGCTACGACGAAGTACTAGAAATTGCTTTTCTCGGCGCCGTGTTCAACCCACCTTCGAAACAACAGGGCCCTGAAGAAGATGGTGACGAGGAAGAGAACGAGAACGAGGAAGAAGAGGACGAGGTTGAAGAACCGACACTGCGACTTCCCGGACAGCCTGAAGCGGACTCAAAACGGCCGTTGATCCAAGAAGTGAATGACGACGAGAGCCCTTCGAAGGCACCGACCCCAATCCAAGCGAAAGCGAAATCTTTGATCAGTGTGGTGGATGAGGGCGACGATACCTCGAGCTCTTCTAGTAGCTCGGATTCTGATTCGGACTCTGACTCTGAGTCCGATGAAGAGTCGCACGACAGCCCGAAGGAAGACTCTGACTCTGATAGCGATTCCGATTCATCAGATGATTCATCAGACGATGGTTTAGACAATCGACCTAAGGATGCAAGTTCCAGTGACAGTTCCGATTCCGACTCCGACTCAGATGTCGCCCCAAAATTGGTTAAGGTTACCAAAGCTACGGATATCTCTGGGGCACAGGACTCTGATAGCAGCGATAGCTCCAGCGACTCTGACTCTAGCTCAAGTGATTCTGATTCGGAGTCAGAGCCCGAGGAACTTTCCTCCAAAAAAGCGGCTGAGGTGAAACAATCGCGTGCAGCTGCTTCCCCCGAAGTGAAGACTCAAGACACAAAACCGCCTGGTGCCGGATTGGCCAAGACCAAGAAGCGGAATGCCAGAAGACGTGATCTCAAGCGACTGAGGGCCATGCAAGCTTTGGAAGACACTCAATCTCAACCGTCTACTAATGGAGCGGCAAGCGAGGATGCTGAATTTCTGGCCCGAAAGCGTGCTCTCTTGAGTGTCGTTAGTGACGAGAGCGAAGATGTCCCAAGCCCCCTAAAAGAAACGACAGCCACGGGCCCCAGCCCCATGATTGTTGAAGTTGAAACAGAGGAAACTCCAGCGCCTGCGACAACCCAAGACGCAGCCACAACTGAAGATTCTGCTCAGCGTCGCCATAAAGTCGATATGGGAGCTGGACGCCGAATGCTATTTGGCGCTCTTGGTCTAAAGAACCCCAAATCTAAAGCTGAAGAGGATAAGCTCCGCAAGAGCTTGATGAAGGATGTGAAGCCGCTGCAAAACCCTCGAGTTCAAACGGAGGAAGCAAAGGTGAACGGGGTTGAGCCAATAGCGAAGCCTGAGGAAGAAGATCCTGAAGCTTGGCGAAAGGTGATTTCATACCGAGCGGTCGAATGCTGCCAGGAGGGTGTTGTTTTGAGTGAACCACCATTTCCTTTCGTTCAAAGATGGGATCCTCAACAACAGTATTCTTCTATGAGGAAGCGAAAGAGGACCTCTCAGGACTTCAACGACGACAGTTACTACGGGGAAGACTCTCAATGGAACGGCGATGAAGAATGGCAGGAAGAAGACACTCAAAAGAAGAAGAAGAAAAAGTCCAAGAAGCGAAAAGGAAAGGGAGGATATGATGGAGGATATGACGAGATGGAGATCACTGAAGATTCGTACGCTGAAACAGGGGCAAATGGCAACGACGAGGAGGACATCGTGTTGAATTATGATGACATTCCGAAACCACGTCTCCAGGATACTCAGTTCACAGAGATGGACGACCTCCCTTCACTGCCTTCGGATCTTAGCACCCTTCCCAGCCTCAATCTATCCGAGGCCAAACCGGGTATGGTAATCACCTGGAAGCAACTGCTCATGTCAAAAGCAACGAAATGGCAACCTGAGATGGTATCCATGACCGGACTCATCTTGTCAATCGACCAAGACAACTGCCTCCATGTCCTTCTGGCTAAGCGAGACAGGGACGAAGACGACAAAGAGTACGATGAGCACACAGGCCAACGAGTTTACGCCAAGTTTGAAGTGCCTGACCTGGACGAAGATGATGACGGCGAGGAGGACAACGGACGAAGAGAAATTGCCTGGGAAGAGATGTCTGAACCGAGATTGGTTCAACCGGCGCCGTCTAACAACTCTTCGGAAACACTTGCTAAGGGCAAAGAACTTCTGAAGGAACATGCCAAGCCCGCACAGGACGATTCCATGGCGAACAATAAGGTTAGCGCGCCAACACACCCTGATGAGACTATGGCTGAGGAGTTAGATACACAGAAAGTGAGAGCCGAGGTGGAGGCCGATTTGAAGGACCGAGAAGCTGCAACCGCAGACAGACCCTCAGGAACCGACAAATCGATCTCGATTCCTTCTGGCCAACAGCCACCACGGCTTGAGTTTATGGGCACCGGAGATAACAGCCCGATCGGCAGTTTTGCTCGACAAATGGAGACGTTGAGTGATGTGACTAACAGTCCTATACGTCAACTACGAGGAACAATAGAAGAAGTTCCTTTGACAAAGGCTTTGGAGGATTTTATAAGTAATGTGGAGGAAAAGAAAGACGACGAGGCGGATGGAGCGAAAGATGCAAATGACCTGGACGAGGCAATGCCGACTGTTGAGGCTGGCTGGGATACCATTGTTCCCGATAGTATGCCGTCACCAGACCTTCCACCAGTTTCTAAGAAGGATGATGTGCCTGCGGATCACCGAATGCTTATGGTACCTTCGTCTGCGGGCAGCGTTCGCAGTGGACGACAGCCACCATCGGTCAGTGGTCTTGAAGATCTCCCCGAGGAGCGCATTGAAGATTCAGTTGTGGATAACGGGTCTCACAAAAGAATACCAAGCCCTCAGATTTCTGCCGTCTCGGTGAGGAGTAGCAGCCCTTTTCCTTCTTTGGAAGAAATCTTCGCAACAGCGAGACAGACACAGAGCCCAGCAAAATTCTCACAACCGTCTGTGCCGCGATTTTTGAAGACCGAAAAACGAGATGTAGAGTACGAAGAGGCGATGCGAAAGTTGGACGAGGGAGAGGATGAGTCTGATCGTTCTCATGATCGCAACAAATCTCTACGCAGCTTGTTTAAACACGCGACGCAGGAGAAGAGTCCTTTACAGCAGTCAATCAAGAGCGAGGTGGTCCAAAATGAACGCATCGCAGCACCATCACCGTCGCAAAAGATCAAAGAAGAATCGCAATCCATGGTACCAGAAGGCAGCCAGGTTATCGAACTGAGCTCCAGCCCACCGTATGTCGAACATTATGCCGAAGATAATGAGGACGAAACATATGATGATGGTCCTCTACCGCAAGGTTCAGGCTGGGTGCAGAAGAATTACAGCGAAGTCAAGACACGAAGTCGAGGCAAGAGTCTTCCTGCGACGGCGGCGAAAGAAGTCAAGGACAAGACGACCACCACCACGCAAGCTCGTACAGCGCGTGGACGAACATCTCTTCCACCAGCTCGAGCTGTTACTGCTAGTGCTTTCAGCCAGATTAGGGGGCGAAGGAAGCCAACACGCAAGTTCTGAGAAACACGGCAAGGTAGTTTATGGAAGTTCTGGAAGGGATGAAAGGGGTTTCTTTGCGTCATTGCATCATCGGTAGGGTAGCGAAAAGACACGCGATTAGGTAAATGCGCGACAAAGCATATATTCAAGTGTAATATTAGGAACATGGCGTTAGGGGAACATGCATCACAGCCTAGCGTTTGGCTGAGGACAAAAGATGAACATGGTGCAAAATGCACTAGCACAAAGAAATAAACAAGTTCAAAAACCAAGATTCATCAATCTCAAACAATTTCTTGTCCAAATGTTCAACGTCTCATGTGAGGAGCATCACGAACCGATGCTTAGTCGTGGGCCTGTCTCAGCGCAGGGTTAGAGGGAAAAGCTGCATCACGAGCCAGTCCATGTCAGCCAACCAAACCTCCCCAGCGAGCAGATGATGCAGCGAAACAACCCACCATCACCACCACCAAAATTGTATTTTGTCCCTGATCTAGTGTCTCATGAGCGGGATAAAATGTTGCAGCTGTTGGCTATTGTCGCGTGGTTGTTTCTTGGTTCACTGGGGTTGTGAGAATATATTGTTCAAGATGTTTCCTTTGTTCGGGAGTTTGTGAGTTGTGACTTTTACTGCTGTGCTCGTCTTTGTTCAAGGGATACTGTAAAATACTTGGTTCAGGACGGATATATAACAACGAGATCAATCTACAGAGTTCTACCAGCAGATATCCTCAACTTACGGATACACAAGAACTACCCACACAAAAACTACACCAAAGCAATATCGCAATCATGTTGCCTTTTCGCTACTTCATCTTCACTCTCCTGGCTATCTTGGGCTGGACGAGTACAAGCTTCTGTCTACCTACACAAACCGCCGAAGCTCAGCCCGCATCAACGCTATCGCACGCTCTACCAGACACAACGGACATGCCTCTAGAAGACAGACAGTACAGGGACAACTCCAATCCATCTGTCTTCAACCCTCCTGTCACCGCAGCGCCCGACCAAGCCGAAAAGCTGGCGAGCATGGGCTGGACGCAGACAACTTACTACGAATGCAAGACGAGAGACGGCAAAGAACGCTGTGGTTGGCACATCCCTGTGTACAAGGCCGCTGCTCAGGGTCGACGAGAAGAGATTGTGGGGTGGAAAGTTGTTGTTGGAATCGCTTTGGGATTGGCTATGTTGCTGTCTCGAGCATGGTGGTGATTTTGAAGATGGAGATGGAGATGCATTGGTGGAGTCTGGAGTTTTGTGATAGAGTTTTATCTTGATACCCCCTGATTGCTGCTGGGCGGCATCTCAATTGATTAGAAGTATTCTTTCCCCCTTATCGTGTATACCTTCAAACTGTGAAAAGTCATGAGTCATGCATTATCATCACAGAAAAAAAAACGTAGAGATCAGAACCGCGTGAAAACCAGAGACGTTGCTATTTTTGTTTTTGGTCCGAAACCCGAAAAACACCATTGATTTCATGCTAGTGTATTGAGGAAGGAAGGTGAAAGCGTAGCCTTCAATCCTCCTCGTCGAGTCCAGATAGCCCCCGCGTCCGCCAGCAAGTCCCTGTACCCTATGCCGATGCCGACGCCGACGAGGATGGACCGTAAATGGACGCACCCGCATGACCACCGAATGCACGCAGCCACAGACATAGCCGCAGCTGCTCCCCAACCAGCCCGAGGATATACACAAGCCAAAGCCATCTTCGTTTATTTGTCCTTCTTCGCCTTGGCACCCTTGACCTTCGCCGTACCGCGGAGGGTCTTTTGTCGGTTCTTGCGCTGCTTGCCTATTGTCGAGTGTCAGCCAGACTAAACCTTGTAGATATTCATCACGAATGTACGCACGCTGCTGTCGGGAAGCACGCTCGGCCTTGGTGGCGAGACCAACGCGCACCAATCGGTACTGAGGCTCGAACTTCTTCATGGCCTCGGGGGAGTCATAGACGAGAGCGAAGCCGGTGGTCTTGCCACCACCGAACTGGGTTCGGAGACCGAAGACGGAGATCTGGTCCTTCTGGGCCTTGTAGAGAGAACCGAGCTTCTCACGGAGCTCCTCCTTGGAGATGTTGGCACGGTTGGGGTGGAGGATGTCACTGTAAAAACGCATCGCCGGTCAGCCCATCAGTTCCCAAGCAAAAATGACAGCAATATGCCCGTAGTAATCGCTTTCCATCACGGCCACTCATCGATGCTTTTCTTTCTTTGCCCGCATGTCCCATTTTGCTGAACGGTGTTTCTTCGACATTCAAATCGTGCGTAGCGTATAATCGTTTTGCAGAACAGCGTTGGGAGAGTTCGAGCAGGAGAGACGGATCAAAAGAATATCAAAGCATCGACGATATGGGCGATGAAAGAGACAAACCAACGGGATAATTGTCATCAAATATCAATTTCACAGGGTTGTCACTCACACGACCATCTGCTTACGGCCCAGCAGAGGGTTGCGGATGAACTTGCGAGTTCGGAGGGTGACGGGGGAGTCGTTGTCCGCCATTTTTGCCGATTGTCGTGATGGTCTCTGGGTGTGTTGACGGTGGAGAGACTGGGCGTTGGGTGAGATCGTTTCGTTGATGAAGTTGTCACACTGGGAAGGGTCGAAAATTCCGCTTTGTCGCTTAATTTGGTCCAACCCTAACTGTGCGCGAAGTGGCCCCATTTCTAAGGCAGGAAGAACGCACAGGGTTTTTCCGTGAAAAGTCACGTGTAGGTAGTCAAGCGGGGAATCTTCGGATGATAAGTCTGGAAATAAGTCGGATATACAGTGACACTCAAGTTGGACATTCTTCCAAGTCTGCCAAGTTTAAACTCCAGTCTTTGGTGGAGATACTCCTCAGACCACTGTTATGTGCCCAATGGTGCTGTTGCTTGCTTGCGATGGCTCCAGATGGTCCGATCACAACTACTACGTAGCAGCTTATTCGAAATCTTCGAGAAAAAGAGATATTTATATGAACTGTTCCCTTCGCCAAGATCTGCAATATGTCGTCAAATGCACAACAAGTTGACCGGTTCTGTCATCAGTACTTACAACTACAACCCGATTTAGACTATCCGGAGCCTGCGCTCTTGAAGACTTCTCAAGTTCAAGATGAGTTTTATGCGAGATTATTCGCAGATGGTGCTGTTAGATATGGTCCCCCTCCGCGTTTCCAGCTTCGAGTGCTCAAAGAGCTCATGGCACGAATTGAAGCCAGCATTGATGACTGGGAGGAGTATGTAAGTCATGCCCCTCATTTGACTTTATGTCAACATATCATGATGTTTACTGACATTGCCAAGGGAGTATCTGACGACTTGATGTGTGCTCTTTCTATGTTTCTGGCAAACCCATTGCCTTCAGAAGCAACATCTGCTCAACAAAAGTCCTACGTTACTTACCATCTCTCTGAACTTTGTGACGACGACTCCCCTGACCCAAAGGGTTGGGAGCCTCGTATCACCCTCCTTGAGAACCACTCTCTCATCTCAGGCTCAGGGACAACTGGTCTGCGCACATGGGAAGCTGCCCTCCATCTTGGATCGTATCTCTGCCAGAACAGGCACATTGTCAGAGGCAAACGAGTCCTGGAGCTAGGAGCCGGTACAGGATATCTTTCCATCGTATGCGCGAACTATCTCGCTTCTCAGCATGTCATCGCATCAGACGGGTCCGACGATGTGATCAATAATCTACCCGATAACCTCTTCCTCAATGACCTCCAGGATTCCACTCAGGTAACGCCGATGGACGTCAAATGGGGCCACGCCCTTATGGGTACCGAAGAAGAGAAATGGAATGGTGGACGTCCTATTGATGTCGTCCTTGGCGCCGACATTACCTACGACAAGAGCGTGATAGCGGCTCTTATTGGAACTCTGATCGAAGTATTCGACCTTCATCCACACGTGGAGGTCTTCATCTCGGCGACCCAGCGCAACGAAAAGACCTTTCAGGCATTTCTCGACCAATGCCAAGCCAACGGTCTTGCCGTAGGGGTTTTGGAGTTTCCAATTCCCAAGAGACAAGACCAACAGGGGCCATTCTACAATGACAATGTCGCTATCCACATTTGCAAAGTCTCCAAAGCCTAACCAGACTCCTGGACCACCTAACAAGGCGCCATACTACTTTCATACCAGTGTTGAGCGGAATATAGGGTCATGGTGGAAGTTGGTTCAAGGGATAACTCCTCTACATTCCAGTTGACAAAGTTGGGCGTTAACCGGCCAGGAGAAACCCCCATCAATGTCGCACCATCAATCATCGGCATGATGAAGCATCGGGAGATCCGAAAGAAAGCGCAAGAAGACTCTTGGCCTGATCATTGTTCAGCAGAAACAATACATCACGGAAACCGGGACGCTGGTTATGAATCGTCATGCCACTGAACTGATAATCAGCTCAGGGTATGCGGTTATGGCCCCGCACTTTGTGGCTGTTGGTTAGCTGGGTTCGAGTTCCTAGAGGTTTATCAGAGTCTGTAGCACTCGGATGCAACGGACAGGCAATTGCGCGGTCACGATGTCACTTAAGGTCTTAAGATGTTTTCGGTGCGAGTCACGCCACTCAGCTGTCAATCGGGATCATACCCAGACTCTCCCTCTTGCATAAGCGCATCGTTCGGTGATCTGATGCTTGCATTGCAGTATCATGAACTTCTTCAAGGAACCTAATCAAGCCAATTGCATCGCATGGATACCCGGCAACTTCTGACATCAACTCTATCGCCATCTCAGGGACAAGAAACACCACAATCGAAACTAAACTTCCAAGGGACCTTCCAAGTTCAGGAGACAATAGAGACGACGACAGTCGCTCAGCCTCCAAAGACCCCTGGAGGCAATTGGGTTTGCGTTGCGGGGAAGAGCGAAGGGGTGGTTGGCTGGAAAAGGCACGATCTAGAAGCGACAAGCTGACGATCTGGGCTGATGATTGGCCTTTTCCCCGCTTGATGGCAAACAGGTGCTTAGTACCTACCATTGCTGGGCGTCGTCCCTTGTGTTGGTCATGTGAGGGTGTGGCTAGTTGTCGAATTCATCCAGCCAAGAACGTGGCACCCTTGGGACGGGCAGGCAAAGAGAGCCACAGGGTCAGTGGCCGCTCTGGATGATGATATCTACGTTTCGGCAACGATTTGGTAGTGTGGGCTGGAATGCGCGCTCAGGAACAGCGCTATTCAGAATGCTGATAGTTGAATTGTCGCGCCGTCTTCATCTCTGGCCTCAATAGCGGGGAGTAGTGTTGTAGGACTGTGTCAATTTTGAGGTTCTGATCAAATGAATTGAATGGGAGAAGCTTTACACTGTGCTCTCTTCAAACCGTTGAACGTCTGTTGGAGCTTTTGTTGCGAGAGGTTGGTTTGATCATGATGATGATGACGATGGAGGAGATGAGTTGTCTTGCAAAAACCAGTCTGACACGCAACCTCTCCAAAATCAAGAATACGACCTCGATGAGCGAAACTCTCTACGTGGCGCAGTAACACAAATCCGAATAGAAGCTTTGAAACAGCGTCACTTGACCCCTCTGAAAGCAAAGAAGCTTTGCTGAGTAGCGTTCAGTGACATACTATTCCGATTACCCTAGACAAATGTTGTGATTTGCCAAAACATACCAAGAACGAATGGGAGAAGGATTTCTTCGACAACGTTTATGCAAGGAAGATCAGATCAGACATACTTCCGCGGGGAGCTTCTTGTCTTGTTTCCGGCTCTGCAGTACGTAAGGTGCATGAGGATCAACAGCACCAAGCCACGCCAGCATTGAAGATCAGAGAAAGCTTAAGCTGGAAGCTTCAATTAGATACAGGCCTCCAAGACCTTTTGCTATCGGTTGTATTGACGATCGTGATGATTCATTTGATAGAAAAACTCCATTGTTTATTATTTCGTTGCTTGAATGAGGTGATATGAAACGTCATGTCGTCTTTTCCCACCAACCGTGTGGGCATCGGCTATGCAAGCAAGTCGATCACGACGAGAAAGTAAAGGGAAAACCCCTGAAAATCAACTGATACATAAAATATCCCTGTGTTTGATGAATACAGATGAAGATGAAGATGAAAGTATAATATTTCACAGCAATTGTGTGCTTCTTCATCTCATCTTAAACATTCCCTTGCTTGCTTTATTTCGGGAAGAAAAACAGGGATTTGTCCTCAATTTACTGTTCATTCCGGGGCCAACACCTCGAATTGTTATCGTGAGATAAAATTTAACAAGGGTGTGCAAAATAAAGTCCACTACTTTTCCAAGGACGGGGAATTGCATTACGCGTGTACATTGTTACAGCTTCCCTATTCCTTTCTCCATAGCTATCACTATCATCAAAAGGACCTGCAGATAATCAATCAGTAGCTATCACTATCACTCCACAAGCATGTCCATTATCAACTCCCGTCTGTAGCCGTAGCTGTATCTGGAAGAGTACGAGCTTTTGCAACAGAAGAAGGAGGGGTTGCAGCCCGGTAACCAGACCAGAAGCTTGGAGCAGTTGCAGTTGCATTTATCGATTGCCCTATTTACTCAGGTTAGGTTCTTATCACTCCAGCTCAGCGGCACAGTGCAGGCCCTGTACCAATTCGATATCTCTTGTGCGGATGGCATAATCACAATCGTGACCCTCACTCACTTTTGGAGCTACTGCAACGTTCTTTTTTTTCTTTTAACTTATCAGGCAATTCTTGTTTTCACCGGCTGCAGATATATCCTGCACGTGGGGTCAGGCGGTGACCCCAGAGCCAAGCTCTTATTTTTGCAGTTCGAGGGGAAGACGCACAGAGATGGAGATGGGACCTGGGGGTGAGAAAGTAGTTAGAGCAATGCCAATAACTGATACTCAACACCAATCGCCACAGCACGGGTGCCCATTTACAACCGCCGACGCCACGACTAGAGCACTTTTGGTGGCTGTAAGCAGTAGATAAACAACTTCGGGTGATGCCCTCTATTTGGGAGACAACTACACCGCCAAGAACCAATATTTGTGAAAACAAGCGAATGAACTGTATCGTGTATGCTTCAAGATATCTCTCACTTCTGTTACCCTCGCTCAACCTCCGTAGACCGGGCTCAGCCGGGGAAGCATCGTGAAAGCCGGGTTTCGAACGTCTCCATCAATCCACTTTGACTACGTGCGCTATCAAGGAAGCTTGCAAGGGCCCTTTTTCTGGTTGAATCGAACCCGAATCGGGGGTTGAGAGATATAAAATTTTCATATTTTGTCTCGAGATATGTCTTGAGATTTGGAACATGGGTTACGCATCGGTTAGATGCTACTCGTCGAATCTGGGAGTGAATGTGAATGTCTCGATATCAGAGACCAGAAAACGAGCCACACAACGTTATCAATTGTAGAAGTTGCCGGACGACAACTCAGCAAAGTAACCCAACCCAGTTGAACCCGGTGAGAATTGACCGAATGGAATTGTGATAGAAGTGCACTGTGTTGATGGATGGATGGCACCAAGAACCAAGTCTAAAAAAAGGGCTGCGCTATTCATATTCACACCCACCATCGCATCCCATCCCGTCACATCGCCCGTAGGATCCACCATCAAAGCTTGTGCCCAGGCTCTGGCTCAGGCTCAGGACAGGCTTCAGGCCTACTGGTGTCCCAATAGAAGGGGCCGTACAGTGGACTGTGGCCCCCTCCCGGTGGCTTTGAGCTAACCTAACCTCTCCAAAAAAGGCACAAGAACTGTAACTTGACTGTCAAGAGTACAGAATAATTACATCAGATAAACAGAGCACAGTTACATACTACAGTACATGAGGAGAACAAACAGTAAGAACTAAACTAAACTTACTGCATACAAGCAAGGGCTTTAAAAATCATACAGGGGTGTCAAGTTTAGAGCAGGGGGGGAAACTAGAAGAGGGGAGGGAACTGAAGGCAGAGCTTGTACCGGTGTACTTGCAGACATGGCTGTTCCTGGCGCTGACTCGCTGCTTGAGGCTTGTAACTTCTCCTTCATTTCCCGCGTACACTGTACATTCTTCTTGTCCCAATCTTGTTCTTAAATTCAGTCCAATCTATTTTGCTGACCCCTCCCGTACACTAACCTAACCAAGTCCATTCTTTTCTGGGAGTGTGAATGGATCCATATCTTTATTAATGAAGCACCCTGCCTTGACCTTGTTCCCCGTCTACCCATTCAATGCCCCCCGTAGCATCATCATACTATTTCTTATCGTGAAGCACTTTCTTATAACTATACCACGCACCCCCGTCGACATTTCTTGATCCTATCCTTCCCCATATCTATATCCTTCATCACTTGATACTATCTCGTCTTACATACCATCATATCTATCCATTTCTTACCAATTCGTGCTGCATCGTGGACCTTGCAGTTACCTATACCATATCCCCATACCACCCACACGTCTCCAATACCAGCTCAAGATTGGTCCTTGAGCTACCACGACGTATCATCCGACGATCGACATACAGTACCTACATCTCACATATAGTCACTGCATTTCGATACACAAGAAAGAGTCACAAGAACTTTTTTCTTTTATACACCGGAATACCCGAACTTTGACTGCTCGCGACAGCATTGTAAATCGCGAACTCATACCTCCCTTCGACCCTTTCTATCAAACAACAGAATCGCTTCGATGGTCTCGTCATTAGACGTCAGACCCCATTTCTTCTCCGGGCACAACCGATCAACATCAACAAGCTCCCTATCTACACCAACTTCATATTCCACAACAACAAAGATGGCTGCGCAACCATATACCATGGCTCTCCAGAAGTACATGCTCCTAACAGAGCAACACCAAGAACTCTGCGATCGCCTCGACCAGATCCGTCCCGAGTTTAGCACTCGCTCTCAATTCTCCTCACCATCCACCTCACCAACGCGATCCTCATCGTCATCGCTCTCACTACCGTCCTCGCCGAAACGGCACTCCCGAAGTGGCCGTCACCACTCGCGCTCCCACGCTCGCTGCAGCGGCTGGGAGAACCACAATGAACTCACCACGATTCCCGACGAGGAGACCATCTACGAGATTTCTGCCGAAGAGCAGCGCCTTTCCGAAGTCAACGAGAGCATCAAGCGCACCCTCACTGAGCTTCTCAATTGCGGCAGCGTGCGCGCCGACCGGGCTTTCAGAACATGGGTACAGACAAGACTCATGGAGACCGAGAAGGAGCTTCGCAGCGGCCGAAGGCGCAGAAGCTCAGGCGACTAATTGCAACGCGTGTATAACATCATCCTTACGGATACACACGCCAATATGCAAGTCGTCGTGTTAAAGGATTGATGGCTGTTTAGTGGTGGCAAAGCATGCGCCTCCACAAACACACAAACAAAACTTAGCATTCATTAATTCTAATTATTCGGGTTTATTGCTCTGATGGCATTGGCGAAGGCGTTATGGGAATTGATCCGAGCTCGGGAAGAGTAAAAAAGAGAAGCTCGTGTTCACATTATTTGGCAAAACATGGCTCAGGTCAGGAACATTGTTTGGAAAAGCGAAACTGGCAATCATTGGGGGTTCATTTGTTTTATTTTTTCTTCTTCTTCGCCCATACCCAACTTACACACTTCATTTCTTGTCTATTGTTCATGGTGTTGAAAGCATCATATCTGCATATCACGGTGTCATCCCGTTGCTTTATTTGTTACATATCAACCCTTTCATTTTTACAATTCTTGGAGAGCCACGCTGGAATACGAGGCCACAATAAACGCCACAAGTTTATTTATTCTTATCTTTCATGAAGATCTCCCGAGAAGAGGAGCCTCAGTAGTTAGCGACAGCGTCAAATTAGCTTGAACGTCAATGCATATACATGCAATTTCGCAACCACAAAAAACATGTCTCTTTTCATTTTCAATCCCTGTGCACTCTGTAAAGTGAATGCATTCCCGGTATACATCACCTGGGGTAACCTCCCAACCTCTAAGAATGTAGACTCCAAATATGCAAAACATGAACTTAGCATTAATTACCCCGAACCCTTTTGTCTCTATCCTCCAATATCAATGTCGGCCGGCCCCGCTCGTAGAAAGAGGAGACAACACGCGTCTTTTACCCACTATAATCTTTGGGTTGCGATCGTCTTTGCCCCCCCTGCTGCATCAGAAGCCCGTTGGGGGAAATGAAGATCATCTCTTGCACACTCGCTAACCCAGTGGAGAGCCAAGGTCATTAAGCGCCCGGGCGCTTGCACACACACACACAAACCGTTTGGTTTGATAGCGCTAAGAAAAAAAATAATGTCTCTGATATGAACTACCACTGCGATTTAGCTGTATCGATCACGATCGGGGAGTTTGTTTGTCTGCGACTCGCCACCACCACACACAACTTCACCGCCGCAACGGTCCAGGCTTATCGATCGACAGGATTTGCAGACCGAGAAAAGGTGAACTACAATAGGTCAACAGTGTTTTCGGTGAAGTTGAGCCTGCCGCATGCTAGAGTGCAGTAGCCGTGGTGTTTGTTGGGGGTACTGTAGCATTAACCGTCAGGGACAGTGACGTTAAAGGACAAGCAGGTTTTGCGATCTTCTATGTACAGCACGGGCTTCTGAGAGGCGATTTGGTAAAGCGGGTTATGATGCTGTAGGGTGAGTGTGGTGGTTTGTGTAGTAATGTGTTACATCACTGGCGATAGAGTCTCTTTGAGCTTTGACTTTTGGTTGGGACGAAGCCCAGCTGGAGAGTCATTGATGCATTGTGAAGCTGTAAAAGTTTCCGTATTGGAGCATCATTACTGTGGACTGACATCCTCTTGACGAACTGCCAAGTTCGACGCTAGCAGAACACTTGCTTAAGCTTATTGAAGAAAATAGGCGATTCAGTCTATTAGAGTCACAAGATGCTTCGGTGTCATTGAGTAGTAGGTATGCTATCATCAGCAGCCAACCCTTCTGTCAACTCAACCGTAGAAATGAAATAACTATGATATTCCCAAAAGCAAGTTCCTGATACCGCCTCCGGGAAGTCTACCCTAGCGCTCCCGCCCAAGTCTTCTCCTACGTCGCAACCCGAGACGTCACTAAGAACACCACGCGACCAACAACCGCTGTGATGGGAATGACTTTCCAAAACGCTGTTGTCGATCCGGCGAACGGAAGACGCTCCGAAACGACCACTTATCTCTAAGCCAAGAAGGGCATCGGCGATTTCTTTCTTCAATATGATGCTATCCCCAGCTGTCAAACCCCAGATTCCGATATGACGTAACGGAGATAAAAACACTCCAGGCAACTATGTCCATCGAGATCCACGCCGTTGGGAATGATGTTGACAGCTTCCAGGATTATTATTCCAGAAGAGTGAGTCTCCCAATTAGATCAGTCCGCGTCCCTGATAAAGAATAATCCTTGCTGGTCATGCGTCTTGGTGTTGATGCTCCCGGACATTTTGCTCCTCGTCGATCATCAAGGTACCATGATACTGTAACTCAGGATCATGGTTCTGTCAGAAAAGAAAAAAACTTTTTCTTTGAAACAGAGGATTAAGGGTCCTGACAAACGAACGTCATATAAGCGGTCCGATGCATTCTGACGTTTTTACTACGGAGAATTGTACTTTAACTGCGGGTGGAGTCTGACGTTGATTGAGTCAAACAAGGATTCGAAGATGGAGGTTTGGTCCACTGGATTCACGGGAAGAGGTGTACTTGGTTGAGGCTCTGGGGATCTCTCACACTGTATTCTTCCACAGGGTGAACCTGATACACACAGCATATGGGTATTGTTCTTCCAGATTTACACCATCCACTTGCGCATAGTGTCTCGAGAGTAGAAGCTCCAAGTACAAGCTATTCCAAGTAGCTTAGGTCTATATAGTGACCATCAATTGTTGACGTCGAACAGACGGCCAAGTTACTTCTGCTCCATGATTTTTCGTGGCTAATTGTCTAAGATATCCATCACAACTACAACGGGCACCGCACACGACTCATCTCGTCGTATACAGAGCTTCTCTTGCCGTTCGACATCTTTCTTTCGCAAAGTTATGCTTTAGCCCATTTGGTATCTGGCGTTCTTCACCAGTATCGGCTATCTGTTAGTGTAACTGAAGAGTAGGTAGTGACTGTTCTAGATGTCAGACGAACTCCAACACTGTTATTGCTTTGGCAGACTCTATCGTACAACTTCAACCATTCATTCTATGAGTATAAACACCTCTCTTGATGCTTCCGTTACGTCCTGGGACTAAGCGTGGGATGTCAGGTTTTGACATGACGAGAGACGCTGTCTTACACGGTACCTTTACGACATTACAAAGTTGATCGCGTCCACAAAGCACTACACAGCATTTGCAGTGCAGCACGCAAACAACAAGATGCTAAGCCAGCAAAAAATGAGACCGAAGCCTCTGACCGTCGCCAATGCGTCAATTCCACTGCTGTGATAGTCCTTCAGATCCATCCATGCCTTCCGTTTATACATGTAACTGGGAGCTCCACCTGACCTTAGCCGTGTGGAGGTGGGTCGCTGCCCAGACCTCCGTACATATATCCATGGATGCCTTTGCAATCCTCATGCAAGGTTTAAAGATGGAAGAAAGGCAAACTTTCAAGATGATGAGATATATGGGAAATTTCTCTAAATAAGCATTGCTCAAAACCTACATATTGTGACTCACCAGATCAACAACTTTTGAAAGAGTTTAGAGTGGAAAGAAGTCTAACTGCACCACATATAAATTAAGTCGGGAGTCCAACTCAGCAGAAAAGTCTTTCTCTCTTCATCAAAAGCGGTTCCTGCCCGAACCTGTTGTCGCTACAGTATGGCTCATTATATTGGGAAACGGGGGATTAGAACAATGATGATGAAATAGTCCTCTAGGAAGCTAGGAAGAGTTGATTCTCTTCTTAGACCAGGATTAGACATACCGAGTTCTTCAAAATAAGCCGTCGGCTTTTCTGTTCAAGATGATTCAGAAAAACTGCCGATTTAAATCTGACACGAAGTCGGGTCAGCTATGTCTTTTGCTCTACGTCTTTATTCTCGTTCTTGTGTTGTTTGCAGTCGTCGCGTTCCTAGCTCGTAGATGTAAGTCCCCGCTAGTAGTTGAGGCTCTGGGGGTCGATCGCCCTGTGAAAGGCGCACGGTAGGGATTTGACGGAAGGGGACTAGGTAGATAGAAATCAATATATTTGAAGACACCGGTCACTAGAGAATGTTTCAGGTTGAATTGTAGTTCGTTGCCGAAGCTCTTAAAATGCAAGAGTCGGCAATGGAGAAAGATGGATGGCTTCCGTGGTGTACCATACCTAGCATGTGCGGGAAACATGGCAAACTATTCATTAACATGGGAGAAATTGTTTGAAGTATACGGAACTTGCGGTATACAATCAGTTCAATCAATCAAGCAAAGATTTACCGATTTACCACTGGATTACGAAGGACGAGATCTTGACCGTGAGCCTGCACTGATGCGTTGGTGATCTGGGTCAATTGAAGCCATCGTGCGATTATATAATACGCACCGCCACACGTGGCGCTAAGCTAGAGTCGCATTTCTCAATGGAAGCTTCGCGACAGTGGAGTGGCTGACAGTTACCTCATTCCTCCATTCTTCAAGACCGCGACTTCACACTCGACAGACTCCCTACAAACTCAATCTTCTCGATTTCATACTTGTGCCGTTATTGTCGCGTGGATACAAAGAAAACGATTGCCTGCGATGTCGGTTCTCCTGGAGACCAGCTCTGGCGATATCGTTATCGACCTCTTGGTCGATCATGCGCCAAAGTTATGCGAAAACTTTCTGAAGCTTTGCAAGGTCAAATACTACAACTTCTCTCCCGTCCACTCCGTCCAGAAGAACTTCTCCTTCCAAACTGGCGACCCCCTCGGCCCTCTCTCGAAAGACTCTGATGGAGGTTCCTCGATATGGGGTCACGTATCCGGCGACCCGTCGCAACGAACCTTCCCAGCTTTTTTCCACCCCAAGTTGAAACACTTGGAGCGAGGAACAGTCAGCATGGCCACGGCGCCTCTCCAATCCGACCCTGATGTTCGCGTCGCGGGCTCACAATTCATCATTACACTGGGAGAGGATACAGACTACCTAAATGGAAAGGCAGCGATTTTCGGAAAAGTCGTTGAAGGCTTTGAGGTGTTGGACAAGATCAACGAGGCGATTGTGGATGAGAAGGGTCACCCCCTTATCGATATTCGCATCAAGCACACCGTCATTCTAGACGACCCTTACGCCGACCCGCCCGGCTTAAGAGAACCGAGTTCAAGCCCTCCCCCGACCGATCAGCAATTGAAGACCGTTCGAATTGCGGACGAGGCAGCGTTGCACGCAGACGACAATGTCGATGAAGAGGAGTTGGAGAGGAGGCGTCGCAATCGGGAGGCTCAGGCGCAAGCTCTCACTCTGGAAATGATGGGAGATTTGCCCTTTGCCGAAGTCAAGCCTCCCGAGAATGTCTTGTTCGTCTGCAAACTGAACCCCGTTACTGGAGACGAAGATTTGGAACTCATCTTTGGTCGATTTGGCAAAATCTTGAGTTGTGAAGTCATTCGAGACGCAAAGACGGGCGACAGCTTACAATATGCATTCATCGAATACGAAGATAAGGCATCATGCGAAGCCGCCTACTTTAAGATGCAGGGAGTACTTATTGATGATCGACGCATTCACGTGGATTTCTCTCAGAGTGTCAGCAAACTTAGCGATGTCTGGCGAAAGGATACCAACAGCAAACGCCGGTCGAATGCAGGCCGAGGCGGCTGGGGTGGTGTTGACGAGCTTGAGAAGCGTCGCCAGTACCGCAATGAGGGCGAAAGGGTCACAGGCGGTAACTACAAAATGGTCTACGAAGATGAGATGAAGGGCAAAGTAGGTCGGGATGGACCCAAGCATGAGAAGGAGGATGGACCACCACCAAGACCACAAGGTGATGGGGGATCATCACGTCAACGAAGTAGGAGTCGAAGCCCGCGACCAAGAGACCGAAGTCGGGATCGTCATCACAAGCCAAGAGACGATCGTCGAGGCGATAGAAGAGATAGGGACCGTCACGATCAAGATAGAAACCGATACCGGGACCGCGATCATCGAGACCGAGGCAGAGAAGGGGATCGATACGGTCGGGATGACTATAACCGTAGGCCCAGAAGATAAGGGATGCGGTGGATTGCGAAACGGAATACAGCGGTACAACGCCCACAGAAGTGGCACTGCCCAGCGTAAAACTTTTGACGGCAAGCATCCCGACTTCTTATGGTCTGGATGCGCCAACTAATAACATATACACTGCATTGTGTGGCATTACACGAGCATGGAATATCCTGACAACACGAGTCTGACAGTTGCTGCCATCAAGGCGAGTCTCTTTATCGTCTTTTCTTTACTTTGTGATATGTGAGCACCAAATTCCCTTCATCTCACCTACGGTCCTTCAATGGAAGATCTATTTACTCCTACAAGCAACGGGAGACAATGTGGACTGTTCAGCCGAGCCCCCACTGAGTACGTCTACTCATGAGCAACGTTTCCGGACTATCTGACCGACAAGCACTCACGGTTGTAGGTGAGCAGAGAGGATCTGCCTCCCGCTGTTGAGCGACCACAAGTGTCGTTCTGGATGAGATCTCCAGGGCTCCCCCATCTCCAGACTGTCATGGCATCGCTTGCCGGCGGCATCCCTACTGTTTCCCCAATGCTTCAGATGTTGTCATACATGACAGCTCTCTTTCGAAACGTTCAACAGATCACGGTTGTTGCGGAGTAATCCACTCTCGTCAACAGGGACCAGATATTGCAAGCTAGCACGCCACAGCATGTTTGGCTTTACGTCCGAATAATTATTTTGTACGAGCTAGCTGGAGAGCTGGTTGTTCGAGCACAGAAGGCTGTAACTAATGTCTATACATGGTTCAGAAGTCCGTCATGCTCGGCTACGGTTACTGCTCCTGTTCTGTCGCTAGAGACATCGGCGGACACAACTTCAAGGTCGACTGTGCAAGGCACCCGGGGGGTGAAACCGCCATGTTTTTCACCACATCGAAGTCTAATGTACGGCCCCGCGCATGGCGTGATGCGGTCGAGCTTGGGATAATCGACAGGCGTCAAGCCCTAAGCCTTGTCACCTGAGCTGTCTCAATCGGCGTCGATTCTGTAGATGAGTCTGGGCTGAGAGACGGGGCTGATGACATGGGTATGTCGATGGAGATCAGTTCTCACGTTTCATATCGCTTGGGTTCGGCACTGGTATCGATAGACAAGAACAATTGGTCATGCTACATCAGAGTGTATTCCGATATCTTCAATCTCACGAATTACGGGCTTCGACCACCGACGGCCGGGCTAGAAGCAATGTTGTTTCTAACAGTTGCATCATTGTACCTTTGGTGATACCTGCCTCTAAGATTGACTCGCTACGTTCAAGTAGCAAGGAGTTGGGGCTTGCTTGGTCAACCCGAATTTGGTCTATGTGGTGACGCCGACGCTATTGCCACAAGCATGGCCACTTTGAGGCTAGAATCCTCAAGATGTACGACTACGAAGCTCCGAAGACCCTGTCGACGATTTTCAGTGCATGGCGTCAGCTTTGACTGCGATTTCAGTCGAGCGGGAAGCGACATAGAATCTACCAAGACCGAGTGGCCTGGTGATGTTCCTTTTGTGGATAAAGAAACGGTTTCAGAACCTTCTTTTGCATGTGTGTTGACCCCCGGATCTTCAAATCGAGCTCCCCTGCGGATCGTTACAGATCTTTCATGCTATCACGGGCATAGTGCCCTAGCTGAAAAGCGTTTTGGTCATCCATGTCCTTTGTCTGTGATTCTAAGCGTCACAAGAGACTCTCAGGGTGAGACCCCTGGACCTCTCAACCAATTGCGTGCAATTATATGCAACACCAACGGGAGCCCGCATCTACAAGCGTCACATCCTTTAATGACAGTTCGGCCGCCAGCATGTCTATTCGGGATGTACACTGAAAGAATCTTCCGCCTGGATTCTGCGCTTGCTGTACCATCAAGGACCGTCTCCCCTTGACTGGGGACGGAGTGTTTTCTCACATGTTGTGGGGTAACGGTATGAGCACGAGGCAAAAACGGAGGGAAAAGAGGAGCGAGCCTGCTTGACTAGGCTAGTCTTCTCGCTGTATGCAGCCGGGGAGAGAAGATGGAGGTTCAATACGATAGCTGGTTGATCCTGGACGCGAGAGGGCTTGCTATGGAACCAATTGAAACAAGCCCGACTCAAAAGGACGGCTGCTTGGCTCAGCTACGCAATGAAACATATCTCGAATTATGTCCAAGTTGTCTCGTCAAGTCAAAGATTTCTTCGCACAGAACGAGTCCTGTGGTCGAACTATCGCCAAGCTACATTGCATTGTTTTCTCAATGGAATGGGTCTAATTGTTTGCGCATCGCGTACCTGAACGACGCCATTCAAGCCAAAGCATGTTCTAGAAGAGAATTTGGGGACGCTCGCTTGGCGGAAAGCCTGCTTTAGGACTCTCAGTTAGATACCTGCAAGACACACAGATATGGTTTGACGCCATGCGAGCGGGTAGTAAGGAATATCCTCCCATCTAGTTAGCGATGTCTTGCATCCAACGATCGGTTCGCGTGTGGCGCTTTTACCGAAATCTCCTTATCGACGTACCGTCAGGGATTGTTTCTTCTGGACGCATCTTAGCGGAGGTTGCTCCTATCGGCTTACATGGCGTCTGCGACATGTATCAATATCCTTCTGCAATAATCTTTCTTGGCGGTTTTCAATACGGGCAGCCGGGCTTTAGTCTGGTTCTATATTTGCTCTCGCACCAATTGCACCGTTTAGATGCCATTTAGTGCGGTGAGGGCTATTCTCCTTGCTTTTTGGTCCTGCATCTAAGACGCATCAGCAAACGGCGGCTGAGGCCGTCCCGCAGATCTCAGGGGGAATTCTATGGCTCTACTCCGTAGCGCTCTGCACATTGAGGAATACAGCAGTGTGCTCTTCTCTCTAAGCCATGTCCGTTTGCTGTGAGGATAATGTACTCTATATCATCATACAGTACTAGCTCTTGACTCTGACTGCATTGCAAACGAACTATCTGCATTTTGAGTGGGTCATCGAGGAAGAAAGCCTATTCCTACGTACTCTGAAGCTCGCTCGACATAAGGGGAATTCATTGACCGACATGAAAAGCAGGTGAATGGGTGGCTCAATGACTTGAACATCCTTTGAGAGTTGTGTCCAGTCAGTTTCTGCGCCGCAGCCCTGCCTGTAAGTTTGCAAGGATGGCGATAGTATTGGAAGCTTGCTTGGCCACGTTTTGAAGCAGATGTTTGTCTGCTGACGAAACGTTCATTTTGTAGCTTACCGAGATCGCCGTCGATCTAAGCTTGGATATTGCCGCCCCCACCAACAAGGAAGGGCCTGTAAGTCCACCACCACCCAGGTACCGGGTATTCTGCTGCTTCATCGATGATAAGAACATGGGTTGAATATCCATGCACAAGACATATTCAGACAAGACATGACAAGGGAATGAGGCCCAGATCTTCCAAAGTGAAGGCATCTGTGCTTGGTGTAAGATACTATGAGTCTTGGACCGAGCTCTGTCCACACGCCTGTTACACAACAAGACACAAGCAGTGAATTTACAGCATCTCTTGACGAGAGACTTCGCACTATGTCACAGCCGAAGGGAGTCCCTGCGCCTCCACTTTGACGAAGGCTGCATGACTAGTCAGTCATGAAGCTTCTCGTTGTTGCATTTGCAGGCCTGGCCCTGCCCATCACGGGTTTGTCTCCTTTGTGGGGTTTACATAACTGCGCTCAAGACAAATCCGTTTGTTAATATGCGGCCCTAGGCGGCCTCGCCTTTGCATGTTGTTTGGGTGCTTCCTTTTTCCAAGACAGGAACAAGAGCCGGCTGGCAAACAATGAGCATCACAATGTCGTCTTCCAGCTCGGCTTTTGTCATGTTAACAGTTGAAGAGGCACAGCCGACCGAAGTCTCGCCTCAAGTCTTGTGTAGTGTGGCAGAGCAACTGCAACCTCAACTGTATACTTCAAGTGGTCAGGTCTATAAGCTGTGTCTCAACATCTACAAGCCAGGCGTTCTCGTCGGTGCTTGTTTTGGATTCGAATTTGTCTTGGTTCACCAACTCAATCTGCATATCTGAATACGATTCTGGGGAAAGCCTCAAACCGATCGATAGATCTGGTTTCCTTTTCGGGATGGGAGCCCGTTTGTATCTGCTCGCCATGGGCTACGATAGTGGGGGAGACAATGAACACTCCCACCAATGATGCAGACACCCTGCAGAAGTCGTTCAGCCCACCCTCGCATAACTGGGATATCTCAATCATACAATGCTACGTATCGGCCAGGACTTTGAAAAAGGCTTTCAGAACGTCTGGCATCTGTTGTACGAGGGGTCTGTTTTCATCATACAGGAATGGGCCACCGGAGTACCTCGATCAACACTCTGGTGGACCTGTGTGCTGCAAACAATTAGGGCCGTTTATTGGAGGAAGACATGTAGTAGCTACGCTTGGGCAACAAACGACATACAAGTGGCCAGGTATAAGTCAGTAGTACCGACTATAACAAGATGCCACGACTGCAGATATCTTGGTCTTTGGATCTCTTCTTTCTTCCGGTCTTGTTAATCTTTGTTCTGCTTGCACCTTTGCCATATTGAAGTTGACAAGAACCGTTAATTCTAATCTTTGACTCAACTATCCGGAGCATCGACATCAACTGCCTCATTATTCATCACTGGATAGACCCCTTCTCCTTACCGAGAGTCCCGACGGACGAGTGCTTGAAAACCGGGAACGGCTGTCAGCCACAGGCTTGTCCTTGAACGATAGGAAAACTTGTTCAGACTGTCGACAAAGGGATTGCTTGACTTGATGAGGGAGTTTGATCAGTACCTTTCTTGAGTCCTCACACAGACTCTTGTCTCTCGCTTTCACTCTAGGCTTTTCTTACTGGACAAACAATGGTCACTCCAGACTGTTACCCAGTCGTTCGACGATACGGAACTCGGATGAACATCTATCCATCCTATCCAGAACGTCGAGGGACTGCTTATCCCATTCACACTGAATCGCGAACGATCATGAGCGACAGGGATGAGCCTCAGCGAAAACGCATCGCAGTAGCAGTATGTCAACAACTTTCCTTATCCCTTACTCTTACCTGGTGTGTGTGGTGTGTGTGAGACTTACATAGTTGTGTAGCGGGCTAACAACAGATTCAGTGTGGACGCTGTCGAAAGAGGAAGATTCGCTGCAGCGGTGATACTGGTACCGGAGAACCCTGTACGAATTGCAAAAATGCAGGCTATGAACCGTGTCAGTTTCTCAGGGTATGTTTTACTATAAGAGAGTTGTCTTGGCTATGGCTTACAATGTCGTTAAGGTGGCATCAACGGAAACAATTTACAAGTCAGAGAACTTCACGTACAGCCTTGATGCTTCTCGACAGTATCAGGCGCGAGGAAGCTCTGCTATCTCATCTGTACCTGTGACAACTCACCCTCTCTCTGACCCAGATGGGTTACCAGCCTACACCAGTGAAGCTGGCGAAGCTTTCGCCTACCGTGCTCCAGCCAACCTTGCGTACGAGACGAAGCCCTACTGCCCCCTTCCCTGGGGCAATGGATATGCGGATGACCAGAGCTACGGTCTTGCCATGTATCCGCCATCCTACTCCTCTGTGCATGACACATCCGCTGTGCACGACGCAGACTACAACATGAGCTATAGGATCGCCTCTGGAACGTCTGGCAAGTCGGCGCTGTGTGTGGACACGGAACCAGACTACGCATACAGCAGTGGGAATAATGTGACGAGCTTGGTACACCGGCCAGCCCCGGTGACAACCGACTCGACCAGCCTTGCCTACCAAAACATGGTACCTGAACCCAAGAGCTTTGGATACCAGAACTTGGCGGCAGACTCCAAGGGCCTTGCTATGCAGAACATGGCAGCGGGCGTCAACATGGGCGACAGGGTACTTCCCATGCCAATGGGTCGGTCTTCGATGTCCAGCTCAACTGGATCGTTGTACAAACACGATTCGGGCAGCTCTATCTACAGCAGCAGCAAGTCATCCCAAGCCTCGACCTCGGACACTTCACCTGTAAGCTCTACTTCCGAGCCCACGTCGAGTTACACGACCGGGAATTACGAGTCCTCCAGCATGGCATCCACCTCGAGCTGCCTGCCCTCGTATCCTCCCATTGCGATGGCATCTCAGTATGGTCGCTCAAGCAACGATCACTACTCGCATACAGGTTCCTCAGATGCATCTCTGTTCGCGTCGACCGACTCCCTGCGCCACGGGCCCGACATGACGTACCGCTATACGGACACGACGACTGCAGTAACGGCAGCAGCAGCTGCTTCGTCCAGTGCCCGTTATGATCTTCCACATCTCAATGGTAGCGGCTTGGGATCGTTCTCGCTGGGCCACGGCGCTGCATCTTACCTGCCTCATTCACCTGCAGCCTACATGTTGCCTGGTGACATTGGACCAGACACTGCGACAGTCAACTACCGCAAGGGTGCGGGGTCGCTACGAGCTTGACGTCTCTAGCTAGGCTTCTTGGTTCTGTTGTAACTATACATTGCTTTACCTTTGGTCTGAGGAGTTGCAGTGTGTTGTGCTTTTGAGATTTGACTTTCAGAAACGTCAAGCATTGTTATTGGTCTGACCCTGCCTTACTGCCGCATGATTTTAGGCTAAGGCACGAAAACGAAGGACCTGTCGTGATCGGACCAAGGGGCGGTTCGCTTATCATTCACGACAAGAAACGGATGAACTATTCGATCGTCCCGCTTTCGGAATGAACCCTCGAACCAAGAGGTTTGGTTCACGATGCACTGAGCCATTGTACCGCAGCGACAGCGACGAGTACAGCGTTTGACGGGGAAGCAAGTTGAGCGTTGGTCTTGTATCACCGTGGCTTGAGTCCCCTCTTCCGACACCTTTAGTGTGTTTTCCTCTCTCCCTCTCTGTCTGTTCTTCCTATCTCTCCTTCTCTATCTTATTGCATGGTTGGTCGTCAAAGTATGCAGTATTACTCTATCTTTGACGTACTCTGGCGTCTGTCCTCGGGATTCATATCCAGCACTTTGTCCATTTGGAGTCTTGGTACAACGGGGAGAAGCAAAAGAATTACACAGCTGTACATGTGTCCAATCGACACGTACAACTTGGGGCCCTGGAAAGTCTCCATGAGTTTTTAGACTTTGGCGTCAGGGCAATTGGGGGTGTTTATGGTCTGTTAACAGGTGTTCTTTTGGTGCATGAGTCTGTTTGTACATGGTTTTGGCAACAACAAAAAATGGTGTTGAGATTAAGGATAATGGGACGGATAATGAATGGGCTTTACTTCATGTGAGAAAGAAAGCCAACGTCGTATCTTCAAGATTACGACGACGCACCTGTACATGAAATGCACACCTCTGAGCATCACGACTCCATACGAGTCTTGCTCTCGAAAATAAAGTATCCTTACACGGTAACTTGATCATGGCATGTGATTTGAATCATTGGATGTAGACAATCAAAGATGCCACGCAATACGAGCATAATAATTGGATATTCATTAACATCGTAGAAGTAAATTAAAAACTCTCAGCTGCAATATAAAACCCCTGATATCGTGTAATGAGCCTCACCATCACATGGTTCAGAACCACCCAGAATAGGAAACTGGCTTTCGCAATTTCAGGGCCCACAGCGGGGTAGAAGCGGCGCTACTCCGGTAGAGCTACAGGGGACATTCGCTGAAGTGCACCACTGGCGGGGTTCCTGTTCAATTTGGTGAGGTAACTACAGTGTAATGTAATCGCTGATTCCCCTCCACTCCGTCATTGTAGACCGAGGCTTGTGTCATCATCTTTCTTCCAATTTGACAGTTACTGATACCATTTTTCTTTTCTATTTCCTGCGATTTGAGGTTATAGACCAGCCTAGACTGCGTGCATTCTCCAATATACAGCTACAACTACAGTGTCGCATCAACTATTTGCAAACATGCGCGTTCCTCTCATTCGTCTGCAATGCGGTGTCAACTCGTACGCCTGGGGAAAGAAGGGTAGCGAGTCTGCCGCTGCGCGTTTCGCGGCTGCCACGCCTTCTGATGAGCTCAAGATCGAGTCTGACTCCCCATACGCTGAGGTGAGCATATCCATGAACTGTGTTGAACCAGACTGACAGTTCGTTGTATAGCTCTGGATGGGAACGCACCCTTCAAACCCCTCCAAAGATCTCGAAACCGGCCGAACTCTCCTAGACCTCTGCGAGGACAACCAGTCACTACTCTCCCAAACCATCTCCTCCCACTACGGCCACAAGCTTCCCTTCCTCTTCAAGGTCCTGTCGATAGCCAAGGCGCTTTCCATCCAGGCCCATCCCAATAAGAAGCTCGCCGAACAGCTTCACGCTCGCGACCCGAAGAACTACCCCGATGACAACCACAAGCCCGAGATGGCCATTGCCATCACACCCTTCGAAGGTCTCTGCGGTTTTCGTCCCCTCACCGAGATCGTGCACTTCCTCGACACGGTACCTGCGCTGCGCGCACTCGTAGGCGATGATGCTGCCAAGGAGTTTGCGCAGGTGGCCAAGGACGAGGAGGGTGGTGTCACGGATGAGAAGAAGAAGTTGTTGAAGAAGGTCTTTGGTGCGCTTATGTCTTCTTCGGCGGAGGATATTGCTGAGCAGATGCCCAAGCTGGCTGAGCAAGCTGAGAAGGAAGGTGCTGATTTCGCTGGGGGTGGTGTTGTTGCTACTTCTGGTGAGAAGCTTGCCGAGCTTGTCAAGCGAACACACGGTGAATTCGGTGACGATATTGGTTGCTTTGTGCTCTTCTTCCTCAACTTCGTCACACTAGAGCCCGGTGAGGCTCTGTTCCTTGTCGCTGATGATATCCACGCTTACATCTCTGGCGACATCATGGAGTGCATGGCTGCCTCCGACAACGTTGTCCGCGCTGGCTTCACGCCCAAGTTCAAGGATGTCTCGACGCTTGTCGACATGCTAACCTACAACTTCGCACCCATCGAAGAGCAAAAGATGACACCCACCGAGTACCCCTACGTAACGCTCAACCGAGCAGGCTACAGCTCCGGCTCAGCAGTACTGCTCTACGACCCTCCTATCCAAGAATTCAGCGTGGTGCGCACCCTTCTCCGGGGCGACGGCGCCAAAGCCACCTTTGAGCAGATTGACGGACCCAGCATTGTCATCTGCACGGGCGGCAAGGGCAAGATCTCTGTCGGGCCCACGGTTCAGGAGATGAAGGAGGGATATGTGTACTTTGTGGGAGCCAGCGCTGAGCTTGTGCTTGAGTCTGAGGGTGGTGAGGATGATGAGTTTACGACGTTCAAGGCGTTCTGTGAGATTGATGATTCGGAGAAGCAGAAGCTATAGAAAGGTGTTCTGGCTTGTGCGAGCGAGCGTGAAGATTGGTGTTTGAGATCAGGGCTGTGGTAAAGATATTGCTTGAAGCTCTCAAGAAACGGGCTTCATTCAGTCATCTCCGGCACAACGTTTAGACTCGCGGCTCGAGCACTCCGTGTGCGATCTATTTCCCCAGACCCTTTACAACCACGCGAGCAATCATGGCAACCAACAGCGGCAGGGGAAACCCCAGTACTCCTCGATCGCATACATGTGTGAGGGAGCGTGAAAATTGGTGTTTGAGATCAGGGCTGTGGTAAAGATATTTTAATTAAGTAACGCTTCTATGATTGTCTTTGTTCCCGATTGAGCTGGAGAGCTATGTCGTTTAGTATGTGAAGTACGACTGCGTCTTGATAGTTGATATGAATCTCCTCCATATCATCTAACAACCATAGACTTGAGACCACGCTACTCAGTATGAAGATACAAAAGTCAACACAACAGCAGGTATTGATGCTTTAACAAAATAGCAATCAGAGTCCTCGGTCTTAATATCAATATACACAAAGCTTAAGAAGCCTCGTGCTTCGAAGGAATTACGTTCCCTACCCTCACTGGACGACAATACTATGGGATAGCTGTTTCGACCCCGCTAGGCGTAGAAGCTCCTCAGGGTATCAGAAGAACTAGCCCCCAAAAGCATAAGAGACGAAATAATTTCGTTACTTTATGCCAGGTTAGATAAGCATTTAGGTTACTTTATTATAGCAGCCTAAGCCTTAGGGGTCAATTCTTCTGTTACCCACCTGAAGCTCTCATCCCAAATGGGCGACCTGAGCTCAGATGTTCACCGCCTTGGTTCTGCCGCAGGAGGCTGGAGCACTGACATTGAATCATCAGCCTCAACTGTTATAGAAAGACCATGCACCATCACGACAGACACGATCTACGATAAGATACCCACTTACCAGCAAGCACGATTAAGCTTTATTTGACGCAGCAAAGTATCTTTCTAACATGTACTAATGCTTTTTACTCGACAATAATACTTTCTTCTCTCCTACTCTTTCCCAATCCGCCGATCACTTCTCGACTGCGACGCGCCTTCTGTCTTAGTCGCCTTTCCTTCCCCATACCATCCCGCCTGCCTGCCCACCTCGGCCTGTGAGCACTCGGGCCTCTCTAAACTCAGGTTAGTCAATTTTTCTTGATGAATTCCATATGCATATCCCCAATAGCGCCTCTTCCTTTATGCTTCCGCATCTACTTTTGTTTCTTGGTTTTCGTCATCATTGAAATGTTTCCTTCCTCGGGTTGATTCTTATCGCAACATTCTGTTTAGGCGGGTGGTATCGGGGCAGGATGGCTAACAGGGAGAAGCCTTCGCGGGACGAACTCAAGAACCTCCAAGAAGACCTCGGCCCTTACTACCAAATCCCTCTCAAGCCCCGACGAAGTGGTACTCATTCAAGAGAGAATAGCTTTCAAGAGCGGCAATCCTCCAATACTCCCGAGCCGAAAAGATCGAGCTCCAAGCGACAGGATCCATCGAGCAGAGATTCCACACCGAACCGACCGTCAAAGTCGAGGACCAAGAACCATAGTCGGGATATTACCTCGGACGCGGGCACGCCCAGACGGTCGTCCCCGGGCAGAAGCGAAACCAATACCCCGCACCCAGAGTCGGTGAAGCCACCGGAGCGCCAAAACCGCGAAATGTCACAACGAAACCGCAGCGGGCGGGCGTCCAACCGGAACAATGGCAATACCCACGGAGAGGAAGTGCAGATTTGGGAGTTGTGTAAAAGTCAAGTGGGGGAGATTGTCTCGGGGATCAACGCGGAGAACGACAGTCTTACAGAGCTTGTCAACATGGATAAGAAAGTTGGTGCCATGGAACTGGAGAAGATCCCCGGAGATTCATTGAAAGAAATGGAGCAGCTATGTCGGACAGGGGTCAAGCATTCCGAAGCTAACATGGCATCGCTCAAAAATACTATCGAGCAGCTTAAAGTGTTGCGTGCCGTGGTGCACGCCAAGGAACAGCAGGATGCGCAAACAGCAGGGCCTGGCAAGAGGGCAGCCCGAGATACTACAGCAGCAGCCTCCTCACTCTACGACTTTGATGGAGTAGGCGACTCACCCGTACCAAGCCCCATTGGAGGGAATTCGCGGAAATACGGCGATCGAGCCAGAGACCGTGAGCGGGAGAGAGAGCGAGAACGAGACCGTGACAGCATGCCGCCCAAGGCCGATAGTGTCGAGCCTCAGGGATCAGTGGGTAGCGGTGTCGGATCAGGGAACAACAAGTCCAAAGTTGTCTTCCAGAAAGGTGACGCAGTCGCATTCAAACCGAAGGCACTGAGTGGTGATTCACAATCAGATTGGATCCTGGGTGAAGTTGCACAGGTGATGGGTGAGGGCAAGAGTCGACGCTACAAGGTGCTCGATATAGAGCCTGAAGACCAAAGCAAACAGAAGGAGTATCGATCAAGTGCCAGCAGCATGATCCCCATCACACCTGAAAGCCAGGCTGCCACACTCAAAGACTGGGAGTCGGGCAAAGTGGTGCTGGCGCTATACCCTAACACGACGACATTCTATAAAGCGGAGGTTCACAGCATGGACAATGACGGCAAGGTCAACCTCAAGTTCGAAGGGGAAAACGACTCATCAACACTGCAGCAGGTTGAGAGGCGATTTGTGATTGAGTACAGAGCATAGTCTGCCAAGGGTAAACATGACTGCACCTGGGTACATGACTGCATCTGGGTAAAGCTGTGATGAGAGTCATACGAGGGCGTACGGATGGAGGCTTTTTGCAGGAGGAGTTGCCGCGTTATGCTCTGGGATATAGACTATGCGTGTGTTCGTTTAATGAACGTTGTAGCGGACGTTGTGAGATCCGAGAAACAGGTCTATTCAAAGACTATAGAGGCGCTATTATAAACATGACAGCAAGCATTGATGATTATTACCTTGTTGATATGGCATGTGTTATTGCTTCGGAGGTTAAGGTACCCACCCACCGTTTGGTTGTTTATGGCGGCTGTATTTTGAGGCCAGGCCATTTAAGAAAGCGGGTCGCGTACCTTACATTACAGTCTACCGTTATCTTATTTCAGGGACCAGGCAGGGGGCTCAGGGGCCTATTCATTCGTCATAAGCTGAGTTGATCCAGTGGCAGCACTGGGCTGTCAACAAGTCCCCGCCCGCCTCGTTGCCCCGTGCTGGACGCTAGACCGAGAGGGGCTCAGGCCAGGGGAGAAAGAGAGGGAGAGTGAGTTGTGCACTCCGGAGAATGGAAGGAAGCAAGCCGCTCTCGCTTGGTCCAGTCTGTTTCCCCTGACGGGGGAGAAAAAAGTAGAGATTGTGATTGTACTATACCATAGTAACAACAGTTTGTTTGATAGGATCCATTTGACTCTTGGCTGTACTGTACGTTACTGTAACACCCCAAAGGTCACGTCAGGTCTCTTTTTTGTTTGACAACGCTACTACACTACGGATATTTTCCCCCTACAACCTTGAACCCCCAGGCAAAGGGAAACTATTACGAAACCGCTTAATCTAAACAAAACAAAATAAACAACCACATCCTACGATCCGATACCCGCGAGCGAGAGCGAGAAGCGAATAAGGTGTATGTACGAGATCTTTTCTTTCCTGGGCAAAGGATACAAGAACGGGAGTGGTACAAGGGCAGACAAAGTTTCGCGAGAGCCTCCTTTCTTTGGCCGTCACAACACAACGACACCGTTGGAACTGACACGTCGTTTCTTTGTCCCCTCTTCCACTGCTCCGGGGAAGCTTTGGCCTTGTTGCTATCATCAAAAGAAAAGACGAGGCTGACAGAATTGCGCTGAGAACAGATCGAAAAACGAACGACGAGCATCCCTCCCTTGTTATCACCCCATCCCATCCCACGAGCGATACTCCGAAACCACACATACAAGCCGCAATCATGGGCGGTCAATTCTCGAAGATGATGGGCAAGATCTTCGGATCCAAGGAGATGCGCCTGCTCATGCTCGGTCTCGACGCTGCCGGAAAGACAACTATCCTGTACAAGCTCAAGCTGGGCCAGGACGTCACTACCATTCCCACCGTCGGCTTCAACGTCGAGACTGTCACGTACAAGAACGTCAAGTTTAACGTATGGGACGTTGGTGGTCAGGACAAGATTCGACCTCTGTGGAGACATTACTTTAGTGGTAAGTTTTGGGCTTGGAGGTTTCATTCAAGGAGGCGATGTACTGATGAGAATATACAGGAACGCAGGGTCTTATCTTCGTTATCGACTCGTCCGACAGGAACCGAATGGAGGAGGCTAGACAAGAACTTCACCGCATCATCAACGATCGTGAGATGAAGGACAGTCTACTACTCGTGTTTGCCAACAAGCAAGATTTGGCAGAGGGTAAGTCTTATTGTCAAACGCATACAAGGTCGCGCGCGCTAACAAACTCGCAGCTATGAAGCCTCAGGAAGTTACCGAGGCTCTCCAGCTCTCGAAGCTCAAGGATAAGGTGTGGTACGTGGTGCCCAGCTGCGCTACCACAGGTGAGGGTCTGTTGGAAGGTCTGGCGTGGCTTAGCAACAACGTCAAGGCTCCTCCGACCCCGGCCAAGAAGTAGACGAGAAGCCATGATGTTCCCGTCCTGGTGTATCACCCTTGAGGGCTTTCTAATCATTCTATCCCGATCGATCCCGACCTCTTCTTCCCGTCCCGATCCCTCATTGTCTCGACGATTCCGATATCTCAACATTCGGTGCCCACCAATCGTTCATTGTGCTTGATACAGACAGCGTTGGAGAAGGAATGGGATATCTCGCCTACATCACCCTCTGGATCATTCACAGCCCTCCTCTCAGAGGGACTCATCTACGCCAACCCTCAAATCTCCTCACCAAACACCGCCGAATTTGCTGAAATACCCGACTGTTATCATATCATATCTTGCTTTAATTTACCGCCCTGTCTTTTTACAACCGTGCACAGAATTGGGACAGGGAAATAAAAGGGAGCGTGGGGAGGCATTCTACAGAAAATCACACAGATAATTGGGGGGCAGGCGGTTTGAGGAAAGAGAAAGCGTGTCGTGTCAACCTCTTTTTACCTTTTTTTTTTGTATCTTGGAATTCCGCGTTTTTTTGCTGGTTATTACTTCTCTTGTTACGCAAGTCATATCGTTGTCTTTATTGGTGATGGGGGTACTATTCCGGAGGGAAGTGTCGTTGTCACCTTTTATGTATTCTTCTTAATGATATGGCACCCTTTTCTACTTTCTTTACAGACGGTGACGTGAGGGAATTGATCGGGAGATAGAGATTGGCCTTTGAGGGGAAAATAGAATGAGGATGTTGTAGATATGTTGATCTTTGTCTGACGGATTGTGCCTGTGTTGGATGATGCTGTGCTTGTGGTAAGGAGTGAAACGTGCCACATCTACGTATGGTGGTGAACATGTTGAAGGGAAATCCAGGGGCGTGATACTGTGTCGTCTCTCACAAACGTGGTACCATGGACGGAAGACACGGATGAAGCAATCTCATGGGGCAATGTATGGCGTGCGCCAACGCTTCGAAGATGATATCAATTCTGTACCCAAACGCCGGGTATACTCTGTAGCAGCTACTCCATTTACCCATCAGGCCAGTCTATAAACTCGGCCAACCTTTAACCCAAACGCAAACGCAAAACGCCATGTAATGTCTAGAAACTCCTGTATCCTCTATTGCCTCGTTGCCAAAACATTCCAGTTTCTAGGCGCCAGTCCCAACTTCAGATCACACGTGTAAGTGTAATTATTGTAACGGTGAAGTACCACCTGCCCATACGAACTGAAGCCAATGATTTGCGCGCCGCAGGGACAAATACCTATGTACGCCGTGCCGTGAGGATCCTACTCTTTTAATCTCTTGGCTGGTCTTATGAGCGAGTCATCAGGTAATCCACTGCGCTTGGTACCAGGAAGACTGCTAGTTCTAATATCGTTGTCATCTTGGCTCACGCGTCGGCAGGGATACTCGTTCTTACAACCCTCGAAGCAATTCGCGCTGACGCGATCACCCGTGGTGAAGAACGGCGATTGAAGAGCTTGAGCGGCGGTGAGACGCTTTTGAGGGTCGTACTCGAGAAGGCCGGCGAGCAGCTTGTAGCCTTCTGAGCCGAGAGAGGCAAGCGGCGGAGTGCCTCCAGGGGTGCTGGTGTGGTTGATGGTGCTGTAATACCACTTTTCAAGGTTTGAGCCACCCGGCGGGGGTGGGGGAGGGTTACGTGAGCCGTAGTGGCCGTGATGATGAGAGTGGTGATGATGGTGACCGTGATGAGACATTGAGTTGGCGAGAGTATTGAGTTGATTGTATTCCGGCATCGTCGGGAGGAGCGGCCATTTGTCTTTGGTGGGAACGCCCATAATCTCTATGATCTTTTGCATCTGATTGCGTTGGAAGGGAACTGTCTTTTTGCTGTCCATTTTGGCTTCTTCACCCTTAAAGATAGGCCTTAGAGACAGAAGTTCAGCAAAGATACAACCGACAGCCCACATGTCGATAGCGGGAGTGTAATGGTATGATCCAAGGATGAGTTCCGGTGCTCGGTACCAAATTGTAACAACAACCTTGTCTCCGCTGAAAAGTGAGTGTAGAGGCTTATCGAAACGACGTGCGAGACCCAAGTCACCGATCTTGACTTCGCCTGATGAAGTAACCATGATGTTGGCGGGCTTGAGATCACGGTGCAGAACCCAATTGGTGTGGATATACTGGCAACCATTGAGCAGTTGAAACATGATGCTCTTTATCGTTGCTGGAGGGATCGGATGTCGTGGCTGTTGCGTATGGTGATGAATAATCTGAAGCAAATCGTGCTCTGCGTACTCGAAAACCATGAAAATGCACTTATCCTCGAGCATAATCTCACAAAGCTTAATGACATTGTGATGATGAAGCTCACTGCACAGACTCATCTCGCGGACAGCACTCTGCGAGATGCCCGTGTAGCTAATCTGCTCGCCCTCCTTGTCAGGCTTGAACTTCTTGATGGCGAATTCGCCGACAGGCTTTCCATTGCGACCGACAGCCTTGTACACCCGTCCATAAGTACCGGAGCTGATGAAACCAATGATGCGATAACGATCTGTGATGCGGACCTTGGGCTGGTACCCGGTAGATCGGTCGTGAGGTTCTACATGGCGTTTCTGGTAAGCGTGGGCTGGGAAACCGAGACCGATGTGAGGGCGGAGAGGCATCGCCGAATGTCAAGATGCTCGTTTTGAGTGCGCTTTAACCACTTGGCATTGGCACGATGTCGAGTGAGATGAGGTGGAGGATGAGGACAAAGACAGGATCCACAGGCGGTAATGACCAAAGCAAGCTCAGACCCCCAAGATCCCGAATAGAATAAAATAATGCACGCAACAAAGTCTAAAATGATGAAGACGAAAACCGCTGAAGAAAAAGATGAGAGTTTTGATGTTGAGCTGATGAGAGTTGAAGTCGAGTCAGGTGAAGTCGTCGTTTAAAATCGACACCTCAGGTTGATCTTTTCCCCAGTCGGGCAAGTATGGCGGCGTAATCCGAATACAGAGGCAAAAAAAGAGAGACAACGAAGTACAGTACAGCTTAGTCTCAGCTGTTGAAGAAGCAAGCAGGTAATATGCAAGACGTGCAGAAAATGGCAAGTCGAGTCCGGTCGGGTACGGACACGGATAAGGAAGCCGACGTGATGTGCAGTGAACCGACCGACAGGGAATCACAGATAGACGAAGATAGACTTATAGGAAAATAGTATGTAAAAATGATAATAGTAATAGAGAAACTCACCTTCAAAAGTAGCTTGAACACTCCGCTTCAACGTCCCCCTGACGGCGCCCAAGCCAACGGATCCCGGGCCCGAAGCCCCCGTCGGCGGATTTGTTATGCTCATTTACGAATGGATACCTTCACTCACTCCTCTTTCAGCTCTCCCTTATAATTAGGCTCTAACTTTCGGAACGGGGTCTCCGAATGTAAGCGGTGATTTGCCCCCTAGATACCTAGCTATTCCCCGCGCGGGGGAAAAGAAAGCAAGAAGGGGTAAGACAAAAATGAAGTAATAGATCAGACACGCGCCGATAGGATATATGCGCGGGTTGCGCTGCAGACGCAGCTTGTCGTATTTGTCTGCACTCCTTCTGCGGCGCGGATCTCTATCTCACAAGATAAACGCGTGAATCTGTGTGGGCGGGTTCGTGCGGAGGTCCGCCTTTGTGGAGTTGACTTGTTTGCCAGGGATATAGGATGGGAATAAATGAGTCGTGTGAATAAGATACATTGACGTTCTTTCTTTTCGCAGGTCGATGGCGCGGTGATGGGGAAGAGAAATGCGATAGAGTGAAAAGGGTTTGGTTTCACCTTCCTCCCTTGTGTTCTGGAACTATGCGACTGATTGTCCTGTTAGGCGATGACTAAGCTGGATTGTATATCAAGACCAACACAAGGTCAGTTTTGGTGTTGGTTGACCATTGCTTGGAATGAACTTGAGACTATATAAGCTCCGTCTTGATATCTTGTTCTAGAGACAAACTAATATACTTCTAGAACCGGTATTTGTAGGTGAGTTGATCCAATTGGGGGATTCACTTTAACCCTACAGAACAAGCCACTGATCATAAAGTCTTTTCTTGCTGTCTACCTTGCACTAAACTCAACGCAAAATACTAATCCCCCCATATGTAACGCTCGCTCAGACGCTTCGTCCTCTTCTCATCTATCGCGGCCCTAGCTTCTCAAGCACTCTAGTACCTTCCTCCTCCCACTCCGCCTTGGTAACCCACATGCTCTCCTTGTCCGCCATAATGTTGGCCAACACCGCACCACCAAGGAACACCATGTGTCGGCGTCGCGGGGGATCTTCTATCCGCACCTTGAACTTGCTCAGGCGCTCCGGGTTGCCCTGCAGCGCCCGTGTGAGCCACAGCTGCTTGAGCTCCTTCTCCAGTCGTGAAGGAAGACCGGGGTACATGCTGCTTCCACCAGAGAGCACAATCGCCTTGAAAAGAGACGAACGGATGTCCACGTCGGCGGATTGGATCGTGTTGAAGAGGAACTCGCCCAGACCGGGGGACTCGCTGTCGACGAGGTGAGGCTGGAACAGGCACTCGGGCGCCTCGAAACGCTCGCTGCCTACACGGATCACACGTCCGTCCGGCAGTGTGTAATCCTCGACGAGAACGGTGGTATCCTCGCTCAGAGCCTTGTCGAGCTCGAGGTCGTACGAAACGTAGCATAGCTTCTCCTTGATCTGGCGGACGGTCTCGAAATCGGCGGTTCGGTTGAGAGCGTAGCCGCGGCGCAGCAGCAGCTTGATCAGGTTGCGCGTGACGTCTCGGCCGGCAACGTCTAATCGCTTCGTAAGGTGGTTGAGCACGACGGATTCGTAGACAGGGACAATGTGTGTGACACCATCACCAGAGTCGACCACGACACCAGAGCTGAGACCTACACCGCATTAATTAGCTTCCAATTGCGCCTTTAAGCTCGGGACTTTATTTCGGATGGTTACCTTGGGCGTAAAGAGCCAAAACGGCCTGGATTGCAACGTAGACACCGCCGAATCCATATCTATCAAACATAACCTCGCACATCTTCTCCCGGTTCTTAAGGGGGTTCATGGGAGGCTCTGTCAAGAGAATCTTCTGGCCCTGAGTATCGACCTTGAGCTTCTCGTGGAAGGTGTAATCCCAGAGATGCTCCATGTCGTCCCACTTCTTGACGATACCGTTCTCCATGGGGTAGCTGATCTGGAGCATAGTTCGAGCGGCGGCGGCCTCGTCACCGCACATGATATCCTTGATGACAACATCGCTATCGGTCTGCTCCTCTGAACGCAGGATCGGTCGGCCGACGATGGAAGGGTATTGATGCTCGGGGAAGTTCTGCGCGGCATATCCGACCTTGAGGAAACCGGTACCTCCGTCGAGGACTAAGCGGTAGAGATGAGGTCAGCTTGGGGGGGGAGCTTCAGGAGCTCAATGCGGGAGAGAGTGAAGCTTACCAATGGGTGGAGGGTGGGACATATTTACTGTATAAAGAGGAGAAACAAGTAAATTCGGTGGTCGAGAGGCCGAGGAGGTGTCGAGTTGCTATCACCAGCAGCTCAGCTTAGAGGAGGTTGAGGTGGTCGTCAGTAGTGGGGTTCGCGTCCCCGACCGTCGTCACCTCAGAGGTTCAGTGGCTGAGGCGGATCACGTGGCGCCCCGCGATGCCTTGAACGACTCCATTATGAATTGTCATGTAGAACGACACGACCCCTCTTGAGAAACAGCTCAAAAAATATTGTCTTTTAGAACTTGAATAGTTCTAAACTGCCGCATTTGACTATATTCAGCTCGCTCACAAGTTGTCACAATGTCCGAAATTAACTTCCTGAGGCGGAATCTCCGCATTCTGGTCCTAAACCCGAACTGTTCCACCACCATGACTGAAGGCATGGCCAATGCCATTCGCCATATGTCAATGCCAGATGTATGAAAAGATAAACAAAAATGAGTCTAAGCTACAACACAGGCTGATTATTATAAAAGTCAGTTGAGATTTTCACCTATACTGCTCCCCCTCATTCTGCTCCCGACAGCATCAACGACCAGGAGGGCATCGACCGCAGCACTCAGGCAGTTCTGGACGACTCCAAGATTGAGGAGGAGCTCGCTTCGGATAAGTACGATGCCGTTCTGGTTGCGTGCTTCAGTGTGCACTCTCTAGTCCACAAGCTGACCCGGTTCCGCCATCTTGCTGTTACTGGTATCTTTGAAGCGACTATTCTCACATCTATCTCACTCATGTCTGCAGCCGAGAACGGTGGCAAATGGGGAATTGTTACGACTGGAAAGTTCTGGGAGGATCATCTGACCGATGGTGTCAAGAAGTACCTCGGCCAGGAGAAGGATGGTGTTAACAACAAGTTCGCTGGTGTCTACTCATCCGGTCTCACAGCTGGTGACTTCCATACCGTTCCACCAGAGAAGGTTAAGGAGAAGCTCAAGGAAGCTACTCGAAAGCTTCTTGATCAAGGTCAGGTCAACTGTATTGTCATGGGCTGTGGTGGTATGGCTGGTTTGGAAGACATTATTCGCTCGACTGCCATTGAGGAATATGGCAAGGCTGATGGTGACCTCGTCTACATCATTGATGGAGTCAAGGCTGGTATCATGCAATTGGAGCAGATGATCCGCAGCAAGCGAGCTTTCCGATAGATATTCCCGCTTCGTTCTATCTGTACAGCCACTGCAACAGTCTAGCAATGCATTACTTAATGAACACTAGCGAACGCTTCACCCCAACACGCAATTAAATCCCATCCGGCCCTGTAAATGCAAAGTAACCGATAGATCAGTCAGGAACGTAGAGTGGTGTCAAAGACTTCTAGTCAACGCGCCTTGTCCTGCCCCAAACCTCGTCGACGTCCTTCTTACCCTTTGTCTCTGGGACCTTCCAGAACACAAAGATGAATGATCCAGCCGCGAGGGCAGCAAAGATAAAGTACACCCATCCGTGACCACCCAGCACGTTGTTAAGGGCTGTGTTGATGATGGGGAAGAATTGAGCGACAAGGAATGTCGCTACGTAGTTGGCGGCGAGGCACCAACTTTGAGTAGCGCCGACAGCTTCTTGTCCGACCAGCTCAGAAGCGAGCAGGAATGGTACTGGGCCGAGACCAACAGCAAAGAAACCGACGAAAGCCACGACAGCGATAGCTGAGATAATCTTGGCCCCGAACACAATCGACAAAGCCAGAATGAAAGCGCTGGTTCCTTGACCAACAATGGATGCAAGCAAGCAGGTCTTGCGACCCAGACGATCGGGGAGAGGAGCGCATGCGACAGTAGTAACAAGGTTGACCACTGAAATAAGGATAGTGAGAAGAGCTGAAGAGATGGGAAGTAGGTCAGCGAGGAGAGAAACGGAGTACATGATGATCGAGTTGACTCCGCAAAGCTGCTGGACAAACATGATTCCAACTACAGCAATAATGGCAGGTCTGGTATCAGGGTCCTTGAGAACCTGGAAGAACCCAAGATGCTCCACGCGGTTCTTAGTCGACAATTCAGAGACACTATCAGGCTGAAGAAGTCCATCTTCCTCGGTGGCATCTCGTTCATCGGCGTTCCAGGACTCGGTCTCCTCGTTGATGTCATAGCCATTGCCGCGGATTCTCTGTAGAGTTCGCTTGGCCTTTGTTCCATCTCCATTGGCAGCCAACCATGAGGGACTCTCTGGTACAACGAAGAGGCCTAAGGTCTGGGCTGTCGCAATAAAGACACCAGTTCCAAGGATCCAACGCCAAGCGGTTCCGTAGCTTAGGAAGTATCCCAGTGTCTGGACTGCCAGAATACCGACGTTGATGGAGATCTGCGTCATGAAACCAAACAGTCCTCGTTCATTCGGTGGTGCGATTTCGCTGATGTATAGAGGAACCACGACAGTCGAAGCTCCAGCACCAACACCAGAGAAAAGACGACCAAGTGCCATGACAAAGACACTTCCAGAAATAGTCTCGATAGCAGCTCCAAAGAGGTACATCAGACCAGTGATGCGCATCGCAGGAAGACGACCGCGCTTAGACGAGAAAGGCCCTGACGTCAAAGCTCCCAGTAATCCTCCCAAGGTGAATATAGAAGATATAGTTGCGAACTGAGCTTCGTCCATGGGAATACAATGGGACATGAAACCATGGTCCTCGACTGGCTTCTTGTGGATCATTCCCTTGATCTTATCGAGGGCGGATATCGATTTCTTGCGGCACGTAATAACATCTTGAGGAGCGTTGAGTTCGGCCTACATCTGTTAGTTCGTGGTCATGGCGTGGTGATCATCGTAGCGTACCAAGTGGAAACCGAACTGGAGTGATCCCAGAGTCGTAATGGCGATCAGCAGGATCAGATATCCACTGATATCGCGGAGTCTAGAGCCGGGCATGTCTGCGGTCGAGTCAATATCTTTGCTGGGAGGCAAAGAACGACGCGGTTAAAGGAGGGAGGAAGGAGAAGGCAGCTGAGAGTCGAAGGTTCAAGGACCTGGGGTAGCTCGTGATGGGGGTGGGTCCACGTGCTGGTGGCTTGGATACCCCTGGTTACTCCAACCGCAGTGGACAATGCTAAATTTAACGCGGTGGAATGTAACTTTCGATAGACAATTTGATGGCAACAGAGCTGAGGGTTGAAGTATTCAAAGTGTATCTTTGTCTCTCCAAGTTAAATGAACTAATCCCCGCATCTTTGAGTCCACACATATGCATGTCGCTTAACATTTAACATGGTTCCTTATCACGAATCCAATGCGCAGCGTGTTACCCTATACTAGCGATGACATGGGCAGCGACTCGGAACTTTCGTGCCGAGTCGTCACATAAGAGTGCAATGCACTCGATTCACATGAAATGTATTGACTTTGTAATGTAACATCTGACTCCGCCCGAGGCTGTCACCGTGAATGTGCCTATATAGACCCTGATTTGACCTCGATTGATTTGGCATTGGCAACCTTCATATCCGCACACACCCGTCATTCCTCAGTCATAGGCCATAACTTATTTGTCACACGAAACCAGAATGCTCTACTACGAAGAACTTAACGAAGATAAGGATGAATCGATAGTGTTTCTACACGGTGGAGGAGGAAGTCATATCGAATGGAAATTGGTGGCTCGCCAGCAGGCAATGGCATCCTACCACCTCATTCTCCTCGACTTACCAATGCACTCCGGATCTCATGATGTCGGACCTTTCACACTCGAAAAGGCAGCCGATGAAGTAAAGGAAGTCATCTGTAATCGCGCACACAGTGGGAAAGCGCATGTCGTTGGGTTCTCTTTGGGCGCCTTTGTCGCCTTGGCCCTCACCTCACGCCACCCAGATGCTGTGCTATCAACCTTTGCAACGGGCGGATACCCATATCGAGGGCTCTTCAAATGGGTCATGGCAAGGCCAACGGCGATGTGGATTGTGAACAGTATACAGAATATCCCCGGCTTGACGGAGATGGCTTTGAAGAGACAAGGGATCCAGTATGAAGAATGGATGGCCGAGCAGGAGAAGAACAAGTCACCAGAACGAGACGCGGCAATGAGAAAGGAACTCAGTGCATTTAGTATGGAACATGTGAAGGCTGTTGCTGATTCTGGGGTTAGGACTTGTGTCGTTGCGGGCGGCAAGATGGACCAGGTCGATCCAGTGAAGGATATGGGGACGGTGCTTCGAGAAGGCGGACAGAAGAAGGGAGTCAAGAACGAAGCGGTTGTGGTACGAGATGCTTATCACCCTTGGCATCTGCAATTGCCTGAGTTGTTTGCTGATGGTGTTGGTGCTTGGGTCAGCAATCAGGAGTTACCTAAGGAGTATGAGAGACTCTGAGTGAACGTTGCATAACCCAGCTGCGATGGAAGTTCACAGAGCCTTGGTGGCTACAATAAACGAAGGAACGAGAACTGTGCGGTTTGACACGTGTGGATCAAGAAGAAGGAACACGCTTCTTCCCAGTCTGATGGGTTCTGTAGGAGGGTATGTCGGAAACGACAGGATAGAGCATCCAAGCATTGTCGACGCTCGGCCCCAGTGCTCGATAACTGTATTCACCGCATGGCCAGGAGACCTTCCTGTCATAAAAGTATTATAGTACAGTATCATGAAGCCAGCAACCCTCTAAAGTCCACACCCTGAAACCGAGTAATCATCTTATGCAACCCGCTCATGTCCGACGTCTCACTCGCCATCCTTGGCACATCAATCCCTGGAGCATCCAACCCAAGCTCGTGCTGTCGACAAAAGAGTATCGCAAGACACCAGTACTCAGCAGCATGGCAATAGAATCCGATCTTATTGTTATTGGGCCGGCCTTCGAGTGTCGAGAAGTCACGGTTTGACCAGACGTGGAACCAATTCCTTAGACCTCTTGTGATTGCCGGTGACTTCGGTCCATGGTGGTGGAAGATGAGATTATGGAACGCTGTGAATGGGTTAGTGACTTGGCTGGTATTGTTCCGTTGCTTCTTACTTACCGCTGATGATTGTGAAGACGTTCAATAGACTCATCTTCTCAAATACCTTCCATTGTTCCGGACCAATCTCGCCAGTCATCATCATATCGATGGCTTGACATAGCGTGGTTCGCTGAATGTGGACATCGGGTTGAAGCGCTGCCCAAGTCTCAACGTCTGGAGCAAGGAAGAGTTCTTCGGAACTTGCGACACGGAATCGTAACTCGCTAATAATCATGCGCGGAACCGAGTTGTGGAATATGACAAAGGCGCAGTCTAGTAGGAATATGTACATAAGAGTGCGGATACACTCCTCTCCCAGCGCAAAGTCCAACCAAGCATCGGTCGTATCAGCCTGTGCTATTGCAAAGGGATACAAACTTCGAGCGACAGAGACGATTTCCGAGAAGTATCTTCTTCGAGCTCGTGTTATTTGTCTTCGGGAGCCCTCCCAGTTCATGAGTAAGGTGAGGGCGTAAGCGGCTTGTACAAGGTCGAGCCTTTCGCGGACTTGGGAAGGTCCACGGACTGCATCTTCGCAAAGCTCGAGACTCGAGAATATCCATTCTTCCACGGCATCCATCCATACAATCGCTTGTTCTTGATCTTCGGATTCGGGACTCAAGCATGCACCGACCAGTGAGAGGGCGGCTATCAATTGAGGCGATCTTTGGGCTGCGTAGAACGTGGGTTTGTGGAGGACGGGCCAGTTTGGATACCAGATCTGGAAGAATACATCGAGGAATGATTCGAGGTTAGTTGGAGAGAAGTAATGGGCGCACGGAGACTGGGTTGAGCTGAAGCTGAGTTTTCGAGAAAGGTTTGTGGTGCTCAGGATACCCGAGACGATCTCTTGGGATTTGGTCGCCAGAATGTGTGGAGGTGCCATCTCAATGTCGTAGCATGGGCTTGTGTCAATGTAGGTAGTCGGCTCCATAAGAGAATTGTGTAATGGAGGAGAACAATGCAATGCTGAATGCTGTGGTACTATGCAAAGGTCTGTCCATGATGGTGTCAGCCATGCATAAGAAGTAGTTACTTCTCCATATACTGCCCATGAAAAAGTGTCACAAGCTGGCCTTGACGTTGAGATCATCCTTTTCCTCGTGAGAGTATCACCGCATTCGAACGAATTGGCCATGCCATGTGTGGAAGTGAAGACAGCCAAGAAGCGAATCCGCATAGACGGAACTCCCATCCAGCCCATTTCCATAACGAGTGATGAAGGAGAGAAGGATAGACCCTGCGAAGCTTGTACCGCCGAAGTTGTCGTTGAAGTCAGGCTACAAGACTGACGCTGATCAATGCATAATTGACATGGTACCGACCCAGTACATTTCTTTTTGGCTTGCGCACATCGTTCACAGGCGTTGCGCCTTCTCCCGCGTTTACTTGGTCGTAGAACGGGAGGCGATGTACCAGATTTGAGACGTTTCTCACATGTTCTCCAATGTCGAAGTAGGGCATCGCTAAGAATGTAAGATACGGTAAGATGAGCGGGCGATGAAGTGAGCTTACCGGCGGTTGAAGCTTTGAGGACAGAACTGGCATTGGAATTGACGTTGATCTGTGTCTTGGGGACGTTAGTTGTTGATGAGCTGTAGAGAACTTGATTGACCTACGGGATAGTCGATGCCGATTTAGATGATCTGAGTGATGTCCTTAGTGAGTGAGATAGACTGGGGTTCGATAACAGTTTCACATACCTTGTTTCGCAAACTCTGCAGAACAGATACCGCAACGGAGTGAGCCTTCACCCATTGTCAAGTAGACACACAGGTGGGTAACAGAAGAATTGTCTTCTAAGGTTTAGGGCGCCAAAATGAAGTAACCTGAAACCCGGTCTAAGACCGCATAAGGTGACCAATTTATTTCGTCTCTTATGCTCTTGGCGGCCAATTCTTCTGATAACCTGAGGATACGGACAGTGCAGTACAAATCTGGGTCTCGATGTCGGAAGAAAAGGATACCCCTGCATGGACCAGGCTCGATTGAGTTGTCGAGTTCAAGATACTGTCCGTCGCCACCTGACTCTGTCCTTGATGATGGAGGGTGCAAGGGTCGTCGGGAAATCTGCCACCCCCGCAAACTAGTTCGGCATCCCCACGATCCAGACGGACTAGGTCCACCCTCGGTATTCCTTTGCGGGAGACGGCAATTGGGAACTACATGGGTCAATGTTAGTTTATTAGCTTGCTGATGGCTGCTGTGATACTTGCCAATTGATTGTAAGTGTTTGCCTTTTCTTGTTCTCGAATCATGGAGACCCATCATAGAGCTGCGACAGTAGTTGTAAGTCAGCAACTCTCTCAAATAACCAAGTTAACTGACACTTACTATACAGCGCTCTGAATCTGGATTCAGTTTCGATATCCAGTCAATTCCTCTTCCCAAGCCTCAGCCATGGGAGATACTCATCAAGCTTTCCGCCACCGGCGTATGCGGTACTGATATGGCCCTCGCAGCCGGGTATCTAGGTCCCTGCCGTAACATCCTCGGTCACGAAGGCGTAGGTCGTGTTGCACAGATCGGAGAAGGCGTAGACCCGAGTACCATCAAAGTAGGCGACCGCGTAGGAATTGCTTGGGTTCGAGATGTCTGTGGACGATGTTCCTGCTGTCGTGAACCAGGCGGTGAAGTCCGTTGCTTGGAACAGCAGAACTCGGGACGGAAGTGGGATGGAACGTTTGCTGAGTATTGTCTTGTGCCTGCACGGTATGTTCTGGCTATTCCGGACGATCCTGCGTTGCCGGATGAGCTTGTCGCGCCGATTCTATGCGGCGGTGTTACAGCGTATAAGGCTTTGAAAGCTTGTGAGGCTACGCCTGGATCATGGGTTGCTATAGTCGGGGCGGGCGGTGGTGTAGGTGGTCTGGGTATCCAATACGCCAAAGCAATGGGCTATCGAGTCGCAGCAATCGACGTTGGCGCCGCAAAGGATACCTGCTTGGCAATGGGAGCCGATGCCTACTTCGACGGCTCAAGCCCTGACACGCCAGCAGAGTTCAAGAAACTGACTCCCAACGAAGCTGGCGCAAAGGCCGTCATCGTAACAGCAGGATCAGGCAGGGCGTACCAGAGCGCTCTTGATCTTGTCGCTGTCTTCGGCACTCTAGTCTGCGTGGGAATACCGCCGCCTGATCAAGCGATGAACCTGCATCCTTTGACTCTCATTGATAGAGGGATCAAGCTGCTGGGAACTTTGGTTGGTACGAGGACTGAGACGATGGAGGCGCTGGAGTTTGTTCGGAGGAGGGTTGTGAAGCCTGTTGTGCAGTCTGTTAGCTTTGATGAGATGGATGATTTGGCCAAGAGGTTCTCTACTGTAAGTTTTCACCCTTGCTTTCGATTTGTGGCTCTTGACTGACCTTAGTAGACTTCTGGAAAACTTGTGATTCGTTTCGAGTGAGCGGTGTGTGTCGAGTGTTGTGGCTCCAGCAGTTGCGACGACGTTGGAAAGTTCCTGTCTGTATTAGGTAGATGGTCTTGAGGCGGAAAGCGATAGTGATTGCTTTAAGAGCTTTTTGTGGGTTGTGTGGAATAGAGAGGCCGTGAGACATGTGGAAACTTTACAGACTGAGCTCGATTAACGGAATAAACCCCAATTATTAGTGTCTAGGTTATAATAGGATCTGCTACCAGCGGTGAAAAGCTGAACTCAGACATAAGTGTTAAATACGGCTAGAGTCATGAGATTAGTTCATCTGAACATTGAGATTGTTTTAGTTATTTCTGGCTTATCAGGGAAGGAGATCTACAGTTCTAAGTGGAGTATTAATTTTTAAAATTAAGAGGCTTGCAGTATTACTCGGGGGGACGGAAAAAAGGCCGATCCTCTCATTCAATTCATATAGCTATGTCCGCCTTGAATTCTTTCCCCAACTTGTGTCTTAGTACAGATGGTCCTCCACCTTGGTTAATAAAACAAGACCCAAAGCAGTACACACTAACATGAACACTAATAGCTCCTTGCACAGTATAGGAAAGAATCGACTTCGCTTAAGTAAAACAAGAGCTAAAGGAGCTGGAACTAAGACATATCAGTAGCCACTTATACAATGTAGGAAAGAATTGTTACCTTGGTTAATAAAACAAGAGTCACAGCAGTAAAGAGTAAGACATATACTAATAGACACTTACACAATACAGGAAATAATCATCACGTCAATTAGCGGTGTACTTGAAGCTATCTTCACTTCCTAGAAATATAAATTCAGTATCCTCCCCTCTACTCTTTGTTATATTCAAGCTGGCATTACTGTCTCTCTCATACTTCATACTTATATCTACTGAAAATACACGCTTCTAAGAAACCATGAAGGTAAAGAATCAACACGCAACAGACAGAATAACTGCTAATAGAGTGTATAGGTTCTTTCTATTGTTGCTCTCCTGGCCCCCGCTGTTCTAGCTGCACCGGGAGACGCCTGGATTACTCTCATTAAGGCTGAGGTATAGTCTACTGACTCGTGATAGCGACCCGTATTAGCTAACCAAATACTGTCAATAGTGCCCTAATATGCCAGAGAAGTGTCTTGACATTGCCAAGAAAGTCCATTCGCCAGCGTTCAATGATTTCCAAGTTGCAAAGGACATGCCTGCTTGTACCCCAGCCTATGTGGAATGTACCAAGATCATCGCAGACGATTCTATTGGTACGCATTCCAGGTTCAATGACACTCGTGTAAGCAACTGGCTAACTGCATTTTAGATTTTTCTCAGCCAGGCGCCAGTCAAGGACAGCTTATTACATGCATTCGACAGATTGCGCCTGATCACATTAAGTACTTTCTCGACAACGATAAAGCCGAGAGACCGATTCCTGCCAGGCAGAACTGTGCATTGCGAGAGCTGCACCGCGTGGCACACGTTGAGCTGGGCCCCTTGGCATAAGAGTGGTGGGTTTCGGAGGATTGTCAAGGACCTCAATTATATAGCTACGTAAAGCTTGACGGTAGCATTGTTCGGCATATTTGGCAGTCTGGAGATGAAAGCAGCACAGGAGGCAGTGTCTGGAATCAATTTAGCTTGTTCACCCAGTCTTAATGAGAATTGCCGCAAGGGAAACTATTCTACCACCTTACATGCAAATCACATTCTCGTTAGTCTTCCAATACTGCAGCTCCCTGAGGTTCTCCACGGGGAGTAGTAACAACTCCACAACAACCCCAGACTAGCACAGCCCAAAACATTGCTCCGTGGTAACATGCTTGCTCCTAGAAACGCCAATTTGGTCTAGCTTTCGCTGTATAGTGTCTACCAAGCCCTAAGCACGGTTATATATACCCCTTACTTCTTCAATAAAACTGTAAAGCTTTGGATCACTTAGCTATCACTATTCTTAAATCTTAGCTTACTTAAGGGTAAAGAAGTAAGATAAGGTAACTCAAAGATCTAATTTAGCTAAAGATTAACCTTTAAACTAGCTATCCTTAAAGGAAAAGAATAATATCTTAACTTTAATAGAAATTGTAATACTTTCTAAAATAATCTTACTGCTAAAGCTAAGACTTATTATAACTCCTATATTACTACTGATTCTATAACCTATAATGTAGTAGTTACCCTAACGTTATTTAGAGGCAAATACTCTACTATCATACTTAAGTATCTACAAGATAGATTTAAATAGGTTTAGGGGCCAAGAGAAGGTAATAGAGCTAGCTTAGTAAGTTATTATAACTAATATTGTTAAAGCTTAAAGCAGAAGTTCCGCTAGTTATTTAACTTCTAATAAATAAGGATAGCTACTTACATTATAATTCTCCATTATATATCTATCATATTAATAGGATACACTAGCAGAGATAACAAAATAAGATATATTAACCCCAACACCAACGCAGAGATAATCAGCAGAGGTTAACGAAGATGTAGATTCACTAGATTTATAGAACGCATCGCCATCAAATGGCTCAAAGTTAATGTGTGATTTATGCAATAACTAGGCAACAAAGGCAGAGTCCCGCGAGGAAGGGTCAAGCTTTGATGTTAATGCTGTCTTCGTGTTAAAGAATGACCCCAAAGGAATAGGCCGATTCTGGACCTAAGTCGGACGGATGGTACATTGATGGGGGCGATTAGAATGATGGCGTGAAATATTTTAATATAAGAATAGACCTCCCTTGACTGACGTTGGTAGACTTCTGGAAAGGTGGTGATTCGATTCGAATGAGTGGTCGCTCGAGCAGCTGTGATGACGCTGTAGAGGTTCTATCTGTATCTGGCAGATGGCCTTGAAGCAGAAAGCGATAGTGATTGCTATAAGAGTTTTGCTTATTGTGTGTCTGTGAAAGATTAGTTAGTAAAACTAGAACTTAGGCGTAGTTTCTGAGAAGTTGCTTACTTCAGTTGCTGTTTGCCAGAGTCCATTGTTACACAGACTGCTATCCATCACCACTACCCTCAGTAATGACATCGAGTCATTGGAACACAAGGACCATACCTCTCTGACTCGTCGAAACAACATGAGAGAAATACCACTCTTTGCAGATGCGCATCGGAGGGTCCTTGGGCTGATCCCTTCCCTTCCCTGCTCGGTGCAGATCTTGGCTCGTCGGACAATTCCCCACCTCCACCCACCTCTACCAACATGAGTTACAGTTAGCATCCCTTCATTGGCTGAGGTGTTACACAGCATTGTCAGGGACCAGGAGAATATATGCAAATCCACCATGTCGAGAAATTATTTAAATCACACAATTCTTCCATTATGATCTCCTGTCTTGTCTTTCGTCTCTTCTTTCCATTCATACCTTGAACTGTCATAATCATGGCTACCGCAAACCCTCTTGTCCTGCCGCCAGGCATAGAACCCTCAATCTTCCACCAATTCATCACAGAAGCAACCCAAATCACCAGCTCAGAAAATGTGACCATCATCTCCTCCCCCTCCCAGCTCAACAAAAACGACTACAAAGACCCTAGCAAAGTGCACGACATGTTCCACATTACCGACGCCGACCACTTCGTCTCTTCCGCAACCATCACCCCCCGCGACGTCGCAGAAGTCCAAGCCATCGTGAAACTCTGCAACAAGTTCGAGATTCCCCTCTGGCCGTTCTCCGTCGGGAGAAATGTCGGCTACGGCGGTGCTGCGCCGAGAGTTCCTGGGTCCATTGGGCTTGATCTGGGGAAGCATATGAACAAGATCCTCAAGGTTGATGTTGAGGGTGCTTATGCGCTTGTTGAGCCTGGTGTTACGTATATGGATCTTCATCAGTATCTTGTGGATAATGGGTTGAGAGATAAGTTGTGGATTGATGTTCCTGACCTTGGAGGTGGCTCGGTCTTGGGGAATACTACTGAGAGGGGAGTTGGTTATACACCTTATGGTGAGTTGTCCCAGACTCGGCGTCGATATTAGCTTACTGACTCAAAAAAGGTGATCACTTCATGATGCATTGCGGTATGGAAGGTAAGCGCAACTCTCATCACACCTTGTCAGGGGCTCATGCTAACACACTATCAGTCGTCCTTCCAGACGGAACCCTCGTACGCACCGGCATGGGCGCTCTCCCCAATCCTAACGCCGACCCCAACGCACCTCCGCACGAGCAAGAGCCAAACGAGGCATGGCAACTCTTCAACTATGGCTTCGGACCCTACAATGATGGCATCTTCACTCAATCCTCACTTGGCATTGTCGTCAAGATGGGTATCTGGCTTATGGTCAATCCGGGTGGCTATCAATCCTACCTGATCACAATCCCCAAAGACGAAGACCTTCATCAAGCCATTGAGATCATCCGACCTCTTCGAACTTCAATGGTGTTGCAGAATGTACCTACAGTCCGGCACATCCTTCTTGACGCCGCCGTCATGGTATGTACCCGCACTCGTCCCTTACTTCTTACAGTAGCTCACAATTGTCAGGGAAACCGAGAAAAGTACACGGACTCCAAGTATCCTCTCACCGACAAAGAGCTGGACGACATAGCAAAGAAGCTAAACTTGGGCCGCTGGAACTTCTATGGCGCTCTCTACGGACCTGAACCGATCCGAAAGGTCATGTGGGAAGTCGTCAAAGGCGCATTCTCTGCTATCCCTGGCGCAAAGTTCTACTTCCCTGACGACATGCCCGAGAACCTCGTCCTTCAGACACGAGACCTCACATTACAAGGCATTCCCACCATGACAGAGCTAGAATGGGTGTAAGTCACCATAGCCTCAACCGCATCCCCAATACTGATTAATTGCGTACAGGAACTGGCTACCCAACGGCGCCCACCTCTTTTTCTCCCCCATCGCAAAAGTAACAGGCGACGACGCAGTAGCCCAATACGAAATAACCCGCCGGCGCTGCGAAGAAGCGGGCTTCGACTTCATCGGTACCTTCGTAGTCGGCATGCGCGAAATGCACCACATAGTCTGTCTCGTCTTCAACCGCCTCGACCCCGACTCGTGCAGACGTGCACACTCACTTATAGGCACACTTATCGATGACGCTGCGAAGAAGGGATGGGGAGAGTATAGGACGCATCTGGCGCTTATGGATCAGATTGCGCAGACGTATAACTTCAATGGAAATGCGCAGATGAAGCTGAATGAGACCATCAAGAATGCGCTTGATCCGAAGGGCATTCTTGCGCCGGGGAAGAATGGGATTTGGCCGAGGGGGTATGATGCTAAGAAGTTTGCTGTACAGCCGCAGAGCTTTGGGCCTGGTGCGCACTTATAAGCGTTTGTAATGCATTTCGAGACTGTACGAACTTGCGGCGTCACTGTGAAGGGAACCTTGAACTGTGAATTGGGCAAGTTTGAAGTATATTCTATCAGGGCACCTTCCTATAAAGCTACTGTGACTCCATTCGCCTTACTGCTCCGATACGGTATTGCTTTCATCAAAGAACTCGCGAGTTGTAATAGGAACTGAGACCGCTTCACCGGGCTCCAGTATTTAAGTAACTTTTCCATTAGTTAAAAGACAACACATTCTTAGACTGCTAGTAGACAACTATGAGACTCGTTAATTCTAAGACCGCCAATATCCAGATATCACTCCAGATCAAACTGATCGGAGGCAACTTCATGGTCCTCATCTCCATCGTCATGACCCTCATTAGCCTCAAATTCCTCAGAGTATTCCTGGCCCCAGATGTTGGCCCAAAGAAGTTCGTATGGCATGTCCACTCCCATGTGGTGGTAAACCCGTTGATGCTCGTCACGGGTCACCTAGACCCCGTGTCGGATAGGGACTGGAACTGCTTCTACAACCCGAAAGCCGTCGTCCAAGGAACCGTCGGCAGTGAACCTATGGCCAATGATGTAGGAGAGCATCTTGGCTTGCGAAGTGGGAGTCTCCTCGTTATCCTGGAAATTGAGAACAACGTCCTCAACCGTCTGGCTAACGGTTGACCATCCAACGTAGCCCACCTTGTGTAGGCGGATGAACCACTGAAGACTGAGATTATGTTAGCTATTGTCAAAGCATGGGAAGTGATAAGAACTTACAGGGCATCGCGGTAGCCACGGGGCTCGTCGTCAACTCGGGTCAGGGGTGAGAATCGGAACCTGAGCAAGTTGGAGGGTCTCTCATCGGGAAGGAGGTCTGCAAGTTCCTCAGACTTTCCCTGAAGAGCTCCGATAATATGGAGAAGGTTTAGATTGTTCTCACGACCCGCGCTGGCACCGTTGAGAGGGAATTCGAACGAAACAACAGGAAAGTAGAAGGGACGCTCATTAATAACGAAGTGAACGTTGAGGTCACCTCCGTTGTCCTTCTTGCATTCCATCCACAAGGCCAAGCCGCAGACTGTGACGGTCTCGTTGAACTTATCAATGAACGTGAACTCTTCGTTGAGCTCGAAGTAGAAATGGTAGAAAGTCTGCCCGGTGGAGTCCTCCTGGAAAGCTTGCAGAGAGAAAGAGATCAAACCGATTCGAAGAGCATGATAGAGGAAGTGATGAGGCTGGCATTCAAGGATGTCGTTGAAATTGAAGACCTCTCGTTCTTCAATAGGAGCTTGGCGCCAGTCGTTATCCATGATGCGTAATATGGAGATTGGGAACAATACTGTTCGAATGGTAGGTTAGTCTTCCTTATACTGATGCCTTGAAGGAATTATGAATGATAAAAGACAATCCTGAACAATAGACAGTGATTGGCTGCCTGGGAGGGAGATTAGAAACTGGGCACTGGCAGCTCTGGCACGCGTGGACCGCGACTTACACATGACTAGTCTGCCTGGGAGGGCATCGAGCACTTGCACTAAACTGCAAAGGGGTATTGTGCATGACTGATAACGTTGGAACGTTACTTCGCTTAACTGACTGTTGAGAAGTGACAGGTTCTCCTCGAGAAGCCAGCGTCATCCTCCCAATTTCTGCTCCACTAAGCAGTCATCGCCAGCGATTCAGTTCCTCATCCCCTACCTTTGGAGCACGTTTCAGATACAAAACAAGACTACCAATATCACTACTCGAGCAGCAACGTAGGTGAGCCTGGCCAATATTCATCTCTGACACTGCTTTTCTAACTAGGGCTTGACAGCTTCCCGATACTTGCAATCACGACCACTAGTCCCTTGTTGCTCAGGGCGTTTCGAGAAGTGTAGGTAGTCGATACGTGATATGAGGATCCACAATGCTGATGTTAGAGATAAAAGGCTCGTTCTTTTCTGTACCCTCCTCCGCGAACTGGTCGGACGCAGCTTCATCCCCCCAACTCCTCAACGCTGAGCCACCAAATATGCAAACTTCAAAGTACCGAACCTCGCCAACGAGCTCAACAGCCTTGGCAATATTCTTCACCATCTTCCTCTTCTCTTTCGCCTTCCTCTTCCTCTTCCTCTTCTTATCCTTCCTCTCCTTGCTCTATTCCGTCTTCTTCCTCAACAACGTCGGAATTGTTTTTCTTCTCCAACACAGGCTCTAGACTTTGATCCTGAAGCAAGAGAAGATCGATTTGACCGAAAAGTCCACGGACCTCCATGTCCGCCTACTCCTCAGGGCTNNTCTGGGAATGAGCTGGACAGACTTCTCCGTCGATCGAGAGTACCTCTATCGGTCTCGGAGCCCGTCTCGGGGAATTCCAGAGCTTTGTCCAAACCTCTGCAGGACAAGCTATGATCGCCAACGCGCCGAATTGTATACTGCTTCGGGACATTATTGGAACCAAGAACGTCGCCGGGCTATTTGCACATTTGAATGTTGGGAGTATCTATTAGAAGTAGGTGTGTTTATCTTCTTCCGGAACATAGGAACTGTTTAGCTGACTGTCCTGGCTCTATCAGCCATCCAGGAAGCACGCATAGGGAGCTTACGCTACCCTTGCGTTGGGCGGCGCGCATCTTCTGCGACCACAAGAACCCGACAGCAGGGATTCTAACCAAAAATTTGGTAAAAGAGCTGCTGACGACAAAAGTTCTACCATGGAAGCCCCTGCCGAGAAAATATCTGCCGGCCAGATGCCCACTGGACAACCTCCTCAGCCTTACGCCATGCCGGCTGGTATTCCGGCTGGATACCCAGGTCCAGGTTTTATCTCCGCCGGACAACCTTTGGTCAACCCCCATCGTGACCTGGCCAGTCATCCGCCACTTGCAGGTTCCCGCTGAGCCCGTCTGCAATTTTCCGGATCGCCTGTAGGGAACCCCTAGCCCAGGCGGACTGGGAGCGCGGGTTAGTTCGGTATCGAATGTCCTTGATATGACTACAGTAGAGCCAAAGGCTGGGAAGGCATATGAGACTCGTGGCTGTTTAGGAAAGATCACAAGAGGTACCGAGCTTAGGAATTTCTTAGACTAAACCGCTTTTATTGTATGAGAATCAACTGAACCAGTGGTGATGGACACGCGTGATGTCGGAATCAACGAATCGGTGCAACAGTCGGCGCAAGCCTTATGTATCGCGGATCCTCAGTATCTAATCCAAACATGACCGTAGCCTCTCCTGCACTTCGTGATTTCGTTGCATCCCACGGCCTGTACCCATATAATTCATTGTCCCACCACGGTCCACGCGCTGCATGGGCAATTGCCAAGAAACTAGCTTGTAGCTGTGGGAGACGCTTTATACGATTTCGAATAATGTCGATGACTGAGACTAAGACACTCAAGAAGAGCATCACGGTCACGGCGATTAAGACACTGCATCGCACGATGTAAACTGTTTCGATGACTTTGGAAAGCGTCTCAACTTCAGACGTGCCAAAGTACCCCGCTGTAGTAATCGAAACAATAGCATGGGCCATATTGCCGAAGAAGTGGCCAAAGTCCTTGGATGTCGGAATCGTGTAGAGTGTGTCCAATGTATCATCTACAATACCAATTTGGTTTCTGATGATATACCATGGTATGGCGGACATGTACATACTCAATGCATCGAGCGCATCTGTGTCAAGAGCTGTTCTGTTGGAGTTGGGCTTTTCAATACATTGTGTCATGACTGTTCCGTTGAAAGTACATGAGCCGACGAGCCATTGAAGAGAAGGCGTGCATTTCGTTCTTGAGATCCAGTCACCGCTGTTCGTTTGGACCAAACTGTCATCATCGCCTCGATTTCGAAGGGCTGTTTCGTTGATATTCGGTATAGCCTTAGTCGCTGATAAGAAGTATGTTGTGCCAGAAGTCGGAATCTTGTGCTCGCCGTGTTGAGTAGCGTTGCTCCAGAGCCGAATCCTTTGCGAACCTTGAGATAGTAGCTCGATGCTCTCAACGCTCTTATCCGGAAGCGTGAAGTTGTAAACTGTGTTGCCGTCGTCTTTGTAAGAGGTGTAGTTCACTTCGGTGGCTGCTTCGCAGTTGGCGGTCCAGTTGAAGAAGACGAGGCCTTGGTAGGTTGTGTTTGTCGCGAATGTGAGATTGTGCGTTGGAACAGGACCAAGAATACCCGAGTCGACGTTGGCGAGGGCGTTCTGAGAGACGAGACTGCCGACGAAGGTGAAGACCGTTTGAGAGAGGAAAGTGTCGTTCTTCGATAGAGAAGGATAAAAGCTACCATTCAGGCTGCCGCCCATGGCCGCTGAAAGAGAAGAAACATTCGTCTTCGCCGCCTCAGGAAGTCCAACAACACCCATTCCATCTCTCCAATGCGTATAAGGCCCAGTCGTAAGAATCAGGGTTCCCACAGGAACAAGCAAAGTTCTGGTCAGAATCAACGCAGTGTGCATAACACCATACCACCAAGAGTACTTGATCACAGTTGGCAACGTCAACAAGGTCAAACTCTCAGCAATATCATCAAGATCTTTGACCGCCACAGGCCGTTGAGCAGTCAGCGCAAAAAGATGCTGTCTTCTGAAGTCCCATACTACAAATTGTACGAAAAGACCGGCTGGAGTGAGAAGTGCCGAGAGGGCTATGGCGGAGTAGAGTTGATCGACTGGAAACGAAGGGGAAGTGCGGAAGACACGGCGTTTTGAAGCATCGGTGTCGAGGACGGCACCTGTGTAAGACCATGCGACGCAGAAGATTGCGCCAGCTAGATAAATACCAAGAATAATGACATAGGCTCTTAGCCAAGAGTCGAGTTTATAAAGTCTTTTATTGTCTTTTTGTTGAGAGTCGGGAATAGGTTGGTTTTCATAACCAGGACTTTTTTCATCCGTACGGTCCTCTTTTTCAAGGGACGAATAGACCGCCGGTGTAGACATCTTGGCGTAGAGATAGATAGGAAAAAGACATACGGATTAGGTCGAGATGGGAGCGCGGCGGTAGAGGTAGAGGTTTGAAGGATCGGACACGGACACGGACACGGAGATTGTGGGGCTAGTAAGGATCCATGGATGTCAGCATTAAAACGTGAAACGGGGCTGAATGAAGGATTCGAATGTCACCATGTAAGGATTATTATTGGTGGTTTGGGTTGCGGTAGTATCGATTGCTTATGTTTGGTAGCGGGTGAGGCTGATTCGATTGTTATGGATTTGTTGAACTTTGGATGGGAGTTGGAAGATTGCGGTAATTCACTCAAAGAAACCGTTTCTTCAAGGTGAAGCCGCAATCTTGCTGTGGAATGGCTGTGGAAAGGTTGCATAGAGTGATTGAATAGGACGATAATGCGATCGTATCGCAACGTCCAGAGAATTGTGAGAGTTGCATCTAAAGTCTTGAAAAGATAGACTGAGTTCCTGGCATAGATCTGTGGCGGCACTTGATCAGCCAATAAGAGCTAAACTAGCTTCACCAAACACCAAGCCTTCAAAACACAATGGACGAACAAGAAGATTCAATTCTCAAATTATATACCAGAAGTCTATCTTATATGCCGTCTCCAACGCTTAAACATGTCGAATATCGATGATAAGGTTTCCGTTACCCCAAGCAGGGTTCGCACCCTTGACTCGTCCATCAGGCGTGGTGCACTTGTCCATGATCAAACCAGCACCACGAGCAACATCCTTGCAAGAAGAAGAAGAGGTACCACGAAGGGTGAGACCAGTGATCTGGGTGGTGCCGCGCTTGCAGAATGCCTGGCCTGAGACGTGGCCGACGCAGGCTTGGTTGAGGCTGGCGAGGTAGTTGATGCAGTAGACGGCGTCGGCGGCCTGAGGAGTGTTAGCTTGGTGCAGAGTTAGAATGAGATGGGGGAGGACGTACACTGCCGAAGGAATCGTCGCCGAGGTCTTCTCTGCAGGTTGTGTCGGAGCGAGCCTTGAGGTCTTGAGGGACGGCGGCTACGGAAGTAGCGGCGGTGAGGAGGAAGGTGAGGGAGGTGATGAAGTTGACCATTTTGGCGGTTGCGAGTAGTTGAAGTAGTGAGACTGTGATTTGAACTGTAATGCTGAGGATCAGACTCTGAGATGCAGAAGGGAGCGCTACCTTTTATCCTTTTCCTTTCTCAAGGACCCCATACTCAAGTCCCATGTTATCTGGATACCATTAACCGTCCTGCAAGTGCAAGCCCCATTGCTTCCGCTCCGAAGCTACAATGCCAAGCAACATGGGAGGATAACACAGCTTCTCGAATTGGGTTGATGCTGTAGGGCGGCCATTGAGATTTCGTTATGCGGGCTGGGGGTCCCTGGAAGGAAGCGACAACGCATCTTGATGGAGTTACAAGGTTGTTGTGAAGTGGATTCTGTCTGGAAGGGGTATGGGTTTGGCGAGAAGCTTAGCATTCTGAGGCGGCCGACGCTCGCCACCATGATGAGGATGGTAAATAGAATACAGCTTGGTGTTTTCGATCAAACGAGACTGATGTCAACAAATATTTGCATGTCGATAACACATAGGCTCCTACGCCGTCACAAGAATTTGTTGATGCTCAACATGTCCAGTTCGCATGGTTGAAGTCGGTCAACCTCGTTGTGTCCTATTGGCCTCGGTTAAACGGCCCTAGCAACCGACACTTCTTTACTCAACATGATTGGCTATATCACCGGGAAAATAGAATTACTCAGCATAGCCACTCCCGCGGACCTGATCTGATGTGTGGGATCTGCCGAGGGGACTTTGGCTTAGCTTCGGGAAGGATTCAGCCTACGGAGGAGACATTCCTTTTACATACAGAATTTATATTGCGGTGAGGCTTTGACGGCGGAGATCCAGTTACTGATAAAGATGTTTGTTTGTACAAGTGACTGAAAAGACGTCAAAGAAACTACCAGTGAACGATCATCGTTTCGTACGTATAACATTGCTGTTGAAATCAGCACTGAAGCAAACTTCCATTGCAAAGATAAGGTCTTATCAAAACCACCAGCGGGCATTGGACAAAGGGGCTTGTGCATAGAATCCACTCCGTATCCAACCTAGGTGGATCTTCTGGGCGATTACCGATTGGAACATAAACGAACAATGGGGCGAAGGATAACTCCGTAGGATTCAACTGCATTGCCATAGTTGAGATTTTATACCTTTCCCACCAATGACCTGTCTAATCCGCGTATAGCAATCATTGGATATCTGAACGACCTGTCCCTATACAGCCAGGGGAAATAGGCGAAGAGTTCTAGACTATGTGAATACCGAAATTCTGAGGTCTAGACTCGGAGTTCACTAGATTGAAGTGATGAAAGGCATCTCGCACCAAGGAGCCTGTCGATCTGCACCTCCATGGTCGTCTCGTAAATAGGGACTAACAACACAATACACAGAGATCCTCACTAAGTCACACGGAGACTAGTCACAGTCAGAAATCAGTATAATACAAAACTGATTTTCTAACGGCACAGCTCTTTCTTGGATGGTGACTATCTCAAATACAAACACACCAAGCACAAGTGATTGACTGATTATGGAGTATTGTGTTTGATTCATTTCTATTATATGTCTGAGCCTATGCTTGCTCGGGAATTATCACCTTTCAATGAAGTTTCTTAAGATTGTCTTGCATCGCGGTTGATAGGTCTATATCGAAAACACCGCCAGTAAAATATCGCCTCAAGTCCCAACAACAGCCAATTGTGAAGGGTCGTTGTTGTTTGTATGGTCTGTCCTGGGTTTCTCACTGGGTTCTTGCTGAAACCTGCAACATGCTGACCCTAGAAACGCGGCAGGGGTATCGGGGACCTCTCTTTGTGAACTTGTAGGGTCGATGGCGTCGATGGCTGCCTAGGGAGATGCGACAGGGAACTGAGATTGCGGATCCCAGAGTCCAGAGCTCATCCGGTCAGCCCGCCGTGACTCGCTGCTCGGCGGTCAAATGGGATGAAACCATCAATTGACAACCCTCCTGAGTCCAGCTAGGCTACTAGCCAGTTGCACTTCTCACTGTCTTGGAGACCTCCGATCGGCTCTGTTCGTCGCCAGGAGCCTGTTTCAGTGCCTTCGAGCCGCGGTCGGCTGTCCGGAGATTTCGGCGGAAACATGTTGCCAGCATGCCTATAGGCTAGGTCAGCTTTGTTTCCTTGATCCAGGTTGACCAACGTAAGTTAACGTCAGTATGTCTTGTTCTCACTCACAGCCAAGGTGCTCTCCCGAGGCAGGCATGATTTGCTGGACATTGATCTCGTGATGTAAACCTTCCACGTCAATGAACCAAAGGCCATTCTCTTTGACCTGCTCAACATACGTGACCGCGGTCAGAGGTATGTTGAATTCTACCATGGCAGTCATGTGGCCAGGGGTGACTCGGGAGCCCGATCTGGCGTGCGGCCGACTAAAACATCCTCGGAGGGTATATGAGAGGGGAAGCAAAGCAGCCCGGTCCGAAAGGACTGGAATAAGCTGTGGCGTGAAACCTCCGTACCTGATCTTGATAGCCAACGACTGTGGCTTCCCCGGCGTGCAGGCGTCTTCGGACAAACCCCCGGAAGAGGAAGTTAGTGATTGGTGACCCCCGTGAAGCGTCTGGAATAACACGCGTAGCGGGGACCAAGTCCTTCAACCAGCCTGAGGCATTCCAC